>OU427012.1:3050879-3083379 GCA_911387935.1 Dolichovespula saxonica
AGCAAGCTCGTTTAAAAACTATAAACGAGATAAATATAATAATCTAATTGCGATACGAGCCGATTATGCTCTTTATATACACTGCTGCGAGGCTATCCTTGCGTATATCTCTGTGATTATTTAAATGTATATTCGCGTCCGATCTACGTGAGAGGCGTTTATTTATAACAACTACCCCTTTTTTTACACTAATCAAAGAGGTAAAGAAAGAAAGGAAGGAAACTGAGAGAAGAGGAAAGAAAGAGAGGATAAGGGTGGTGAGAGAAAGATAATAGAAAAAAAAAAAGAAATTTATATTAGAAAAGGATCAGTCGTTTGCGATTCGAGCTTCCGACGATTTGTCCTATATTATATAATACAACGTACATATACATACATATACGTATTAATATATATATGTATATATATATATATATATCTGTATGTGTGTATGTGTATTTATGATTTGGCTCGTACAAAAAAAAGACTGCGTTTATTGTCTATTTAGGTTTCCGCGGTTTTAAGGCGGAACTTACTACGTACGAGGATTTTATGAACGAGCGAGAGAGTGCGAGAGAGTGAGCGAGAGAGTGAGCGAGAGAGAATAAATCTAAAATGCATTTCTTTTTTTTTTTTTTTTTTCTTTGGCATCATCGACTCGGGCTACCATCGTCGTTATTAATTATCTTTTTCTATTGTTAAACGTACGAAGATAAATAAATCGAAGGACGTTTATGTATGATCGTTGTGCGATCTTTAATGATAGAGGAGAATAAAGATATATGTATATACTTACACACACGTGTGTGTATATATATATATATACATACATATATGTATGTGTGTATATATATATGGGGTGGTGATTGTAAAAGTAATCTAAGTAATGAAATTAAAAAGAAATAGAAAAGTAATCGATTTATTATATAATTAATTATACGATCTTCTTTTCTTTTTCTTTTTAATTTAATTTAATTTAATTTAATTTAATTCTTTCACTTAAATCACTTTTCTAATCGCCTACTCATACACACATACACCTACTCATACTCACATACACACATATTTATATGTATATATAAATGTATAAAGAAATGAACAAATGTAATAAAGAAGGACGAATGGAAGATGTTTACATGTGCGTGCGTGCGTGCGTGCGTTTATTGTGCGGTTAAAAAATTTATCGCGTTGAACGTGTGTATGTATGTATGTATGTACGTAAGAGTATTATTTAGAAGAAGAAAAAAGAAGAAAAAGAAAAGAAAGAAAGAAAAAGAAAAATGAGTTCGCGAGTCCTTAAAAATTTTGAAGGACGTGCATTTCGTACGTATGCTTTCTAAGTACGTACACCTTGTATCGTTTTAGGTATAAGTGTTCGTGTGAAAGAAAGAAACAAAGAAAGAATGAAAGAGAGATAGAGATAGATAAAGATAGACAGACAGACAGATAAATAGATAGATAGAGAGAGAGAGAGAAAGAGAGAGAGAGAGAGAGAGAGAGAGAGAGATTCTTTGTTGAAAAAAATAAACGACGAAAGGTAAAAGAAAATATAAATCTTCTTCATTGGACGAAAAAAATAAAAAAAAAAAAAAAAAAAAAAAAAAGAAAAGATCGTTAGGGTGTCTTCGACACGATCCTTCGAAGAACGATCCTCCCTGTCTTTTCTTCGTCGTGTTTTCTAGCTCGGAACAAAAAACGTAGAGCCTTGTCCAGTCTTCTCAACCTTATCTCTCCACCCTCTACCTACCCCCTCTTTCTATAACGCTTAACTAACTTTTAGAAAGTTGTGACTCGTGATCGTCGAATAGGGGGTGGAGATATATACATACATACATACATACATACATACATATATATATATATATATATATATATATATATATATATACATATACATATATGTATGAAACGAGCTAGAAGGCCAAAATGAAGAAGACCAATGACTAAGGGCTAAGACTAAGACGATGACGATGATGACGATGACGATGTAAAATATATGACGCTCGTATCGTCCTCATCGTTCATCAAATTTTTTTCATAAATTCCTATTACAATTAGCGCGATAAAGTTTATATATATATATATATACATATATATATATATATATATATATATATATATATATATATATATTTATATTATTCTTATGTAAGGATAAGGCGATGGAAGGGACGTGTCCTTTTTCTTTTTTTGTTTTTTTTTTTTGCAACTCCTCGTTGCGTTAAAAATAAAGTTTCTATTGAAGTGTTTCGCGTTCCTTGGGGATAGGGGCGGGGGAGGGGTGAAAGCGAGCTGGTCATTTCTCGATTCGAAGTCCATCTAAATTATTATATCTGTGTGTATATATGTGTGTATACTGAGACACGGATTAATTAAAGACGAGAATATACGACGCGAACACGCGCGTACGGACGCGTACCCTCGCGTTTATCGATGTTTGATACTACGCAAGTAGAGGAACGAAAAAAACAAAAAACAAAAAAAAAAAAAAAAGAAAAAACAAAAAAAATAAAGAAAAAACAGGTACGATTTTCGATACTCCCTCTTTTCGAACTGAATCTCGGCCGATCGAGTTTCACGACCGTTCGATTATTGTTGATGGAATGTACGTGTATATATATATATATATAAAAAAAGAAAAAAAAAACAAAAAAAGAGAAAAAGAAAAAAACTAAAAAAAAAAAGGAAAAAAGAAACGATTTGTTTTCTTTCTCCCCTCCTCTCCCCCCGTCTTCTCTCCGTAAGTTCGGCCGCGTGCTCTGCACCCGATTCAATCCTTCCTTCCTATTTTTACCTTAAAAAAAAAAAAAAAAAAAATTCGTTTATTTTTTGTTTTTTTTTTTTTCTTTTTCTCTACATCTTCTTTCTCCTCTTTTCAATCTCCCGAAGGATACGTGGGGTTACTGTGCGCAAATCTTTTTTTTTTTTTTTTCTTTTTACTTTTTTTTTCTCCTTTTTCCTTTCAGTTTGTAAAATAATCCATTCGATGCCAGTCCACGTATCGGATACAACGTATGTAGTAATTTTTAATACGAGAAGACAGTAAAATTCGTCTATTCTTTTTTTTGTTTTTTTTTTCTCTTTCTTTCTCTCTTTATTTCTCATTCTCTCTCTCTTTCTCTCTCTCTGTCTCTTTGCATTTCTATCACCTATCTCGGTATCGTTATACGTCAGTACTCTTTTTCCCCTTAACTCTCATCTTATTCATTCATTTCAAATCCCCGTTTACGTTTGTAAATAAGATACTTATCGTTTCGCGGATTCGATAGGAGAAATTTAATATGCATATGAACGCTGACAGGGACATGCAGATAACGACTTAAGTCGATTTATCGAGAAAACCCTTTTCTATTATACGTATCGCGATATAAATATGTATAATCAGGCAAGGTTGTTCTATGTATGATTGTGGGTGGTAACGTTGTTAATAAATCGATGATTCTTATGAAAACTTTTTTCCAGCACCCTCTCCCCCTCTACGGTTTAGTTCAATCGTAATCGCGTATGCAACCTCCATACAAATCGAACGAACATCATCGAGTACTGTCGTATTTCGATTTCTTTTTTTTTTCATTTCGTTCCGGATCTTTTCCTTTTTCCCCTTCATCTTTTTCATTTTCTCCTTTCCCTCCCCATCGGGAAAAAAATATTCCCGTGCGGCTGCGAACGTAATTTTTCTTTCTTTTTTAGAAAAAATTTTTTTTTTCACATAAAAAAATAATATATTTGATGTATAAAGAAATTTTTTTTTTTTTAAATAAAAAGATAGGAAGTCATTAATTATTTCAAAGACGACTGGTTGTTGTTTTTTTTTGGGGGAGTAGAGGGAGAGTGGTAAACGTATGACATTTAAACGTATCATATAATATTAAAGTTAATTCGTTCGAGACTAGTCGACAATGTTAAATAGTTAATACGCGTGTATTGTATATATTTCGGTACATACTATTCTGTCTTGTTTCGTAACATCACGATCCGAACATATATCCGCCTTCGAAGTAGGAGAAAGATTATTCTTTCGAGCCAATATCGTTTTAGACCTGTTCTTTATTGCGTTCGCGACCTACTTTAAATTTGCGTACCACTTGCGTGGTTCAATATTCTTTAAGTGGGTAGGTGATATGAAGAGAAAGAGAGAGAGAGAAAAGGAAAAGAGAAATAAAGAGAAGTGTGAGTAAAGGAAGAAGAGGAAGAGAAATAAAAAATAAAAAGAAAAGAAAGTAAAAAATAGATGGAAGAAAGGGGAGGAAAAAAAAAAAAGAAGCGATCTAACTCGTAAGATAATAACGTCCTTTCGGTTGGATCGAGCTTTCTTATTTTAATGGGCAAAAAAAAAAAAGAAAAAAAGAAAAATTAAAATACTCTCCATCCTCGATATCCAACTCGATCGGATTTTTTTCTCTTTTTTTCTTTCTTTTTTTTTTTTTTTTTTTTCTATCTTTTCTAAAATGAATACGAGTAATGTCGCCGTCGATATTATCAAATAGTCAGCCGTCAGGAAGTTCCTTCGTGTCGGTGGGGGGGGGGGGGGGGAGAGACTCGCCATTCGAGAGGACAGTTTAGAATACTTGCTGCTCGGCATAGCTCGTATTGTTGCATTTAAGTGGTTATAATTGAGGAAAGAAAAAGCAGGAAATCGTTATTAATTATCCGCTCGACTTTCGATCTTAGAAACGTATGTGTTTACGTGGCAAAGACTCGTTAAATTTAAAGGAATAACGGAGTTAAAGAGAGAGATTTAGAGTTAATCGTACGGCCATTATTAGCACGCCTCTTGACGTTTAATGTCTTTGGCATAGAAAAAGGGGAGGGGTGAGGGGTGTTCTCAACTAACGACAAGGATTTAAAGTTCGATAATATCGAGACAATGACTCGACGATAAATTTATGTACTAAAATTACTACCCTTTCGGGTTCTTGACTTTCGGTTTCTTTTTTCTTTTCTTTTCGATTTTTTTTTTTACGTTGCCGTACACACACAAACACACACACACACACACACACACACATACACGCAGAAGAGGATTCGCGCACGACGAGTACCACTACTACGGGATCGATAAGACGGGTTATTATTATGATTTATGGTCTCTAAAAGGCTTTACGAATAAGAAAGGTTCAACGCTTCTACTCTAAGATTAGATATACTACGTACATACGTTCCTAACGTACTTATGGTACATACATTCGCGTACGTATATACATAAGTACTTACGTGTTGGCTAGATTCGGTGCCAAATGACATTATTCGTAACTTTTTACACGATCTCGTAGATTTGTCACATTTAATGATTTATTTATTATGCGAAATTTATTATTGTTATTATTATTATTATTATTATTATTATTATTGAAGGAAAATAAACACGTTCCGAAGATTGGCTTTTATCGAATTATGTCTTTCAATAGTCGGATCAAAATTGTGTTCTTCTTCTACTTCTTCTTTTCCTTCCTTTTCTTTTTTCTTTTCGAAAGATCTTGAAATTATGTTTGCAAGAAATCGCGCCACGAATAATCGAATATAGGATTACTTATAACCGATGGGTGTGATCATTCATTTTTCGTACGACTCGCGTCGTCGCATCGTTACTTTCTTTAAAAAATAAATAAATAAATAAATGTAAAGGAATAAAAATAAAAAATAAGATGACGGATTTGTACAAAGCAAAATAACAAGAAATATTTTATCGCCCATTCAGTATCGTTTTATTTAGACGATCGTGTTTTACTTTTAACGTCGATTGAATGGTGGTAACTCGTTGATAAAAAGAGTAAGATAGGGCAACCTGTTGAACGAAAAAGCCAACTACTAACACGTAACGAATAACCTCGGAATATTCGATACTTGAGTAATTATAAAAGGCAATCATTATATGCGGCAAATGTTATCTAAGAGAAAGATGAAGAAGGATAAGAATAAGACGAAGATGAAGAAGAAGAAAAAGAAAAAGAAGAAAACATTAAAGGCATATAATTAATGAAACTAATGTCAAATTGTTCGATGTAATATGATTAAATTATCGACGTCATCGTGAAATATTTATATAATCAATCAAAAAATTGACATTTCGTAAAAGCTCTCTTCGTAGAACATTCAAGGTTACGTATACGTTTTCGATCACGTCCATCTATCTCTCTCTTTCTCTCTTTTTCTTCCTTTTTCTTTAAAAATAACCAAATTTTCGTTTCTTTTCCGCTTCGCGTCGGCAAAGAAAAAAAAAAAAAAAAGAAAAAAGAAAAAGAACAGAACAAAAAACGAACTCGTTCGAAATTGTTCCGAACCCGTGTTGGTGGTGGGGGGTTATTCGCGCGCGCGGTGTGTAATTCGGGTTGCGCATGCGCCGTAAATGAGGCGTTTTGATTGGTCGAGAGCGTTGAATGCGCGCGCAGTTCGAGTCACGTTTCGACGGAGCACCCGCGGAGTTCAGTAGCCGCCGTGCGGCCGCGTGCATTCGTCGACTTTTTCGCTTGCCGGTGGTTTCGTGTATCTTCTCTCAGTGAAAGCATATTTTGACAGGATAGTTTCGTACACACACACACACACACACGTAAACGTATATATTTATACATATATATATATATATATATATATATATATATATATATATATTTCATTTCCACGTCCTTATTATAACATTTATCCCCCATTCATTCACCTTTATCTTTCTCGTATCAACGACATATTTTCTCCATTTTCTCATCTCCATTTCTTTTACCTTTCTTCCTTAATATACTTTTCCGATACGTTTAGATACATACATACGTACGTACGTACGTACGTATATGTGTATGTATATATTTATTATATGTGTGTGTGTTGTGATGAGTAGTACAAAGCTACGTGAAATATATTCGTGGTGTCACCGACACAAAGAGCCCGCGAAAACGTCTGACGATCGTTTCGTATTACTCTTATTCAAAGAGAGCCAAGAACGTGTTGTTCTTCTACGTGGGTATTGTTAAAAACTTTTCAAAAGTACGACCCGTAAGTTTTCCTTTTATTTTCCTTCTGTACAATCTCTCTCTCTTTTTGTTTTTCTTTTTTTTTCCTTTTCTTTTCCTTTCCTTTCCTTTCCGTCTCTTTTTCTGTCGCGTTGCAGTGTTACAAAGAGTAAGAAAATATAAAGAGGAAGAGGAGGAGGAAGAAGAAGGAAGAAGGAGGAAGAAGGAGGAAGAAGGAGGAAGAAGATCGGTAAGAAAAGAAGGAAGAGGAGTATAGAGTGTATGAGAAAAGTTTAAGAAAGGAGAAACAGACGACGTTTTAGTGGCCGCCGTCGTATCGAACCTGGTGGTGCGTACGTTTCTCTCTCTCTCTTTCGAAGAAGAAGAAGAAGATTTAATCGACGGGATCTTCGACGTCGTCGTTTTTTGAAGAGGGAGGAAAAGAAAAGAAGAAGAAACATCGTCCGAATCGAGATGAGTACGTTTTCAATCATATATATATATATATATATATATATATATATATATATATATATATATATATATATATATATATATATATATATAATATTTATCGTCTTACGATCCGTCCTTTCATCTACGTTCGTTAATGTTCCTAGTGAACGACGCGTACGTTATTTATTTATAGGTTATGCGCGCGTGATATATAGGTTTCCATTTTTTCTTGCTTTTTTATTTTCTTTTTGTTATTTCTACGAAGAAATAATTTTGTCGTAGAGTCGTATAAATTTCGACGAATTACTACGATGTGCTCCGTCGAAAGGACGACGATGACGACGGCGATTTTATTTTTTCGGTGCTTTCGATCGAGAATTTATAGTTTTCTTTTTTTTCTTTTGGCCCCCGTATATACGTATCGCATACGCGTATAAATATTTATATTTATATAATACTGCGTTTAATCCTTAAACACACTACGTACGGATGGAATGAGATTTGTTTTTCGAAAAGTCGTATGGAAACTATTTGATCATTTTGAAATATCGTATCGAGAGAAGAGGGTGCGGATAGGGGTGGTGGTGTGTGGTTGAGTCAAGGTATCTACGTAGGAAAATATTAATTTTATACAATTTACGATGTATTGCGTATAAGGCTTTAAGTGTTCGTGGAGTGAGGTTAAGTACCGTAATAATTTAACGTCGTTACACCGTCTCTCTCTTTCTTTCTCTCTTTCTTTCTCTCTTTCTCTTTCTCTCTCTCTCTCTCTCTCTCTATCCTTTTTTCTCTTCATAAACGAATTCATTTCGAACGAGCATCAGACCCATCGTCAGACTTATTTATCAATCGTATGAAAATATTAAATTATCGTGAACGATACACACGTCCGACAGTTAATAATTATTTCTTAACTTAATTATTTATATATATTATTAAACGGACACGATCGTCCCGTTACCTTTGGGTTTCCTCTCTTTTTTTTTATTTTATTTTACATTTTTTTTTTTTTCTTGGTGCGACACGCCGATATAAGTATAATTGCAAAGATAAACGTCTTAACGACATACATGCGTAAAATGTTCTAAATTCTTACAGTTGGGAAGATATTTCGATGATCGTTTAAACCTCGAAACTTCGTTGTGTTTCGTTGTTTTATTTATTTATTTATTTTCTTGTTTCTTTCTTATTTCTTTCCTCATTTATATATTACTCGCTTTCGTTAACGTTATTTTCATCAAATTATTTGTCTTATCAATCATATTTCTTATATATATATTCTATTCTATTTCCTACATGTATATATATTTTTACTTCGTTATTCTTTCTCTCTCTCTCTCTCTCTCTCTCTTTTATCATTTATTTTTAATTTTTTTTGTCGTTCCTCCCAGAAATATGAAATACTCCGTTAGGTACGATCGGAACAATGCGTTAACGTTATCAACGTGGAAACGTTATTTTGGTAGGATAAGTTGGACGTAGTATTAAATGGAAAATGTAAGTTAAAAATATTTGCGATCTGTTAATTAACGTTAATGGTTACGTTCGCTCGGCATTTTTTCTTTTTTTTTTTTTTTTTCATTCGGCATATTCAATCGCAAGGATCGGTGTGATATTTTTTTTTTTCCACCCATACCCCAACCCCGCTTCTTATCATTTATCCGTATCATTCAATTACATTCGATCGTCTAAAAGCATCGATAGTTTTGTTCAGATATTCAATACATAATTCAGTTCTTGTCTACCATTATCTTTTCTGTCGTTTATGAGATTAAGTAATGGCATTGGACGTTTTTACGATAACGACATTGAGTGCTTTTTAAATTTCACTTCGCAGACCATAGGTATTTCCACGTACTATATATACATATATGTGTGTGTGTGTGTGTGTGTGTGTGTGTATATATATATATATATATATATCAATGAAGCTTTTTAAACGATCGCTTTTCTCCATTTTGTTTTTTTTTTTTTTTTTTTTTTTTACACAAAATTACAGATATTTCAACACGTATTTCCTTCTTCTTCTTCTCCTCCTTTTCTTTTTCCTTTTGTTTTTATTTTTATTATTTTCTTTTTTTCGAGAGCGACAGCATTCTTCGTATTTAACGTACGTCGGAGATATAAAAACTGGTTGAGTTTAAATTGAATTGAAAGTCGATCGCGCGTAGGTATTTACGGTTTTATCGTTCAACGGGGGAAAAACAGAGAATCAACTTTATTTTTCCTTTTTGTCTTCTTTTTTTCTTTTTTTTTTTTTTTTTTTTACACAGGAAGAGAGAACGCAAAACTCGGAATTATTGCGAATTGTATTTTACGTTTGGAGATCGACGATTATTATTGTCGGAATTTTTTTTTAATAAAGGCGCACGTGCCACGATTTTTTCTAATAGATGACCTTAAAAATCGATTACTCTTTCATTTTCTTCTTCTTCTTTTTTTTTTTTTTTTTCGTCGAACATTTCGGGTCAACTTTTCGTTTTAATAATGCGAAATAGCGCGTCGTGCGCGTATGTATTATTTCATTTGGCCAATTTGGAAAGGAAAAAAAAAAAAAAAAAAGAGAGAAAAGATGAGAGAGGGGTAAAAACGAAAAATTTAATCACGAAAATGTCTCGAAAAGGATTATAAAACCTGATCTTTACACGGTTTGTATTTTCTCTTTTTTTTTTTTTTTATCTGGAATCAATCTATCGTGCGTTAATGGGGTAGCGAATGGGTGGAGGGTAGGAATTAAGTATAATTAATTTTTTTTTCTTTAAAAAGCGTTTATTAAAAATTTCCAATCTGAAACGAACCAATAAAAAATCAACTGTACTATATATATATATATATATATATATATATATATATATATATATATATATATATATATATATAAATATAATATATAATCGTCGATAAACGATTGTATTTCAATTCACATAGAAATCCTTTTTTGATCGTAGAAGGAGAATAAAAATTTTCGCGTTCGAAATCGTGGATAAAATTGTTGTTGCGTTCATTCGATAGGATCCCGATAAATCTTGCCCGTCGCGTTCTTACCAACGCTTTAACGTAAATCGATGGTATTTTTGATGATACACAGCTCGATCGGATTGTTCCTAGCTTTATAGCGCTAATAATAGTTTTGTTATTCGTCCGTAGAAAATATCCTACGTTTGTAACTAACGATAACCTTCTTATCCAACGAGAGAGCGTGGGTTGGTTAGCGTTATATCGCGTTTTTGAAAGAGAATATAAGGGAAGGAAAAAAAAAGAAATTAAGAAAGGACACGGAGAGATAAAAAAAAGAAGGAGAGAGAATACTTTCAAACATTTATTCACTTTCTACGGAAAAAGCGAGAGAGAGAGAGAGAGAGAGACATTTTAATTCGAATCGTTTTTACGAAACTATTTACGATGCGATTCGCTGTAGGTTTCTAACTATAGATAGAGTCATGTTAAATCTACAAATTCGTCGAATAGGGGGGATGATCGATCGTAAGGGAGGAATAATTTGACCTAAGGTGCAAACTTGTCGTCGATTCAAAATCGTCGTTTTAAATCTTTCCGATTGTACGACGAGAAATATCAGGATATATATATATATATATATATATATATATATATATATATATATATATATATATATATATAAATGAACTGTAACGTTCGTACTGTATTCTTTACATTTTTTCCTTTATCGTATATCGATATATAAAAAGAACTTTGACGATCGGACGCAATTAAATAATTCAATACGAACGAGACGATGTTAGAAATCGAAATTGTCTTTAAAAATCGAAAAAGTCTTTAAAATCTTCTTCCTCTTCTTCTTCTCATCGTTATCATTAAGATATATCATTATTGAAAAAATTCGTAAGAAAATATTGATAATAATTTATCATCGAGCGGGGGTAAAAAAAAAAAAAAGAAACAAAGAACAAATTAATACCTTCCGATATTAACCGGTTTTTACGTAATGATCAAAGTTTAATTAATCCCGTTCGCATTAGTTCCGAGCAAATTCGTTTCTTTTATAAATTCGTAGCTCCGTAATATTTGCACGGATATGTAAATAGACCGAGCGTAACGTACTAAACGTACATTACATCGGATAATAAACAAATGGTGGTAGAAGGAGAGCGCGAAGGTTTGAAAGATACTACATACGTAAGCGCGTGGGTGGCTTGACGATGCGTAAAATTTCATTAGTGTTGTGTCAATCGAGTGAAATACCCGTTAACAGTAATAATAATGATAATAATAATAATAATAATAATAATAATAATCTGTCGTCGTATCCATGTTTTATCGAATATTTTTCTTTCTTTTTTTTTTTTTTATAACAGAATTTTTTATCGACTACGTAGAGAAATCCATTACTCAACAATGTCGAAAGAAAATTTTTCGTAGGTTTATATATATGTATATATTAAAAAAGAAAGAAAAGGACAATCTTGAATTTCCCCTTTGTTGGTTGTTTCTCAACGATATCCTCGTGAGATTAATACTCGTGGAAATATTCTCATTCCCCGCGAAAGGGGATGACACGAGGTAAGCGCGTTCGCAAATTGAAAGAGCAGTTCGTTCGTAAAGAAAAAAAAAAAAAAAAAAAAAAAAAAAAAAAAAAACCATCCGTCTTCTTGAATTTAAAATTCTCGCGACACAACTCCCTTTCCAGACAATTTTCTTCCTTCTCGATTCTCTTCACTTTCATATATATATTTTCTATTTCGCGAGACATTTTGTACGTTCTTTTTTCTGTTCCCCCATTTTTTTATTTTTTTATTTTTTTTTTTTTAACGAAATAACACGCGTATAACGTCACGAGAGATATTCGTAATTATTTTATTTAATTTAAATCTATAGATACCTGTATACACGTATACATGAATATTTAATTATAATATATATTATATATTATAATTAAATATTATATAACCATTATTTTCTTCGATCTGGCTAGCATAGTGACGATAGTCCATTTTTAAAACAGTTACGTTGATACAAACGTTTGTTCACTTTCGTATATCGAAATTTCCCTTCTTCTTCGCTCCGATGAATTATTTAATTATTATCAACGTTATACTTACAAACCTACACCGACCCACGCGCTCGCACTCACTCTCACACACACACATACACACACACACACACACACAGACCGAGAGTGACGCACACGCGCGCACGATGAACGAACGAAGATCAAAATGCACGAGTGATTCTTTTTTCTTTTTAATTTTTCTCTCTCTATCTTTTTTTTTTTTTTTTTTTCTTCTTTTTCCCAATTCATTGATGCAGCAACAGAAGCATCGCGTTTCAAGCTAGAAACGCGGAAAAACGTTTACGCGCGAGCGAATTTTACACACGGCTTTGGAAATCGTAGTCGAAGTTCAAAGTAATCGTTGTGTCGTCGTAGTCGTGTCGTGTCGTAGCTCTTTCATCGGACGCGCGCGCGCCAAAGCAGCGAGAATAAACGCGCATCCCGGCAAATGCAAAATGATCAAAAGGGATCATCGTTATTGACGGTTTAATAAAGAAGAAAAAAAAAAAAAAATAAAAGAAAAAAAAAAAAAAAAAAGAAGAAAAACTGGACGCGCGTACTACCGCTATGCCAAGAATATATATGGCCATTTTACGATTGCGATAATACCGTTCGTATTTGTACAAATGGGGGGATATATCCGAAAGAAATTATTTACGTGTACGCATATTTCATATATTTTAATATAACATATATGTATATATATATAGACATAAATATTTTTTTTTACATATATACGCATTTATCACACCATAAAAATTTGTCGAAATCGAATTTATCTTTTTTCGACTCTCTTTCTCTCTCTTTCTTTCTCTTTTATTTTTCTTTTTTTTTTTTTTTTCGAACAGGATCTCACACTGTTCGATTTAAAAAGTCTGCATCTGTGTTTGTACAGCACTCGTTTGATCGAGCTTTTGTATTGAGATTATTTACCACATAAATACACACACACACACACACACACACATATGTATACACACATATATGTAGGCCAATAGGTAATTGAATATAAGAGATATTTGGGAGCTCGTATTAAATATAAGAAAGGAAAATAAATTATATTATATAAGGATAAATCTAATTCGTTGAGTCTGTTTGATATAAAATAGAAAAAATAATAAAATAAGTAACACTCGAGCGAGACTTCGACAAAGATTTTTTGGTTAATCTACGAGATACTTCTTCTTCTTCTTTTTATTATTATTATTATTATTATTATTGTTATTATTATTATTCGTACCATTTAATCTGAACTTTCAGAGACGTTATCACGGATAGATCATACACATAAACACATATACGTACCATTATATACGTTGGATACGTACACATAAGTACGTAATGCTCGTCTTTCTTCTGGCTTTTCTTTTTTTCTTTCTTTTTTTTTTTTACTTTCTTTCTTTCTTCTTTTTTTTTTTTTTTTTTTTTTTTAATTTCCTCACGAGACTTCACCGATCGATGCTCTTCCAATTGTAATGAAAGCTTCAGTTTGTACGATTGGAACTCTTTTTCAGGGCGTCGGACGCGAGAAAATATTGGTAAAAGATTTTCACGAAGAGAAAAGAAACGAAAAAGAAGAGGGAAAAAAAAGAAAGAAAAAAACATTAAAAAACATCGAGTGTCTAAGGAACTTTCATCTCCCTCCGTAATTTTCGTTCTACGTATACGTATATATATTTTTTTTTGTGTATATTTTTTATTGGATATCCTCAATTTTCTCTCTCCCTCTATCCATCCATCCATCCATCCATCTATCTATCTCTATCTCTTTGACACGTAGACGAGAATTTGTCTTTGAAGTTAATGAAAGTAGTAACCGATAGGTATATATATATATATATACATAGGTAAATTTATCATTGACCTTAATTTAAATAAGCCAGTAAGTAAGTGAGTGTGAAAGAGATTCGAGATAAGTTTCGAGACACTTACATGATCCCTATTTTTTTTTTTTGAGAGAGAGAGAGAGAGAGAGAGAGAGAGAGGCCCGATCGATGCATCCGTCCATACAGGGAAGGGATAAAATAGAGACTGTTACGATTTACTCCTTTCTAGTCTCTTTGCTACGTGTTAAATTGGATATAGGTTTTGGTATATAAGGGTTGGGGTGAGTTATATACATTATATATATATATATATATATATATATGTATATATATTAGAGTGCAGCACAACGTGTTCTCGATTATCGGGGTTAATGGCACGCGAATTAGGCACGCGAATAATCAAGCAAACGTTTCCTTCTTAATCGTTTCAATCGGCACGATTGAAATATATCGTGTCCAATCGAATCTTTAACGTATCGTTCTTTGTCGAAATTAATTTAAAATTAATTTCTAAATTAGAAAACATTCGAGGAATCGTCTTTATACGTCTTGGATCGTGTGCTCTCTTTGTCGTTTTCATTTTTACATATTTATATATATATATATATATATATATATATATATATATATTTATATATAGAAATAACGATCGAGCTTATTTGCAAAAAATTTTTTCTACGAGCCCGTTGATGTTCCTTCTTTATTATTATTATTGTTATTATTGTTATTATTGTTATTTTTTACGACTTTCGTTTTCTCTCTCTTTTTTTTTCTCCTTTCTATCTCTCTTTCTTTCTTTCTTTCTTTCTTTGAAACGCGATAAGAACATTTTCATGCAATAGACAGAGAGACTGATAAACGACGAAGCATAGTATTATGATCTCGTATTCAAAGTCGACAAGGAGCTTACATAGATGTCGGCATAGCAGACGTTATTGTCAACGAAGCGGAAAGCTTTACTAGTGCCTCTTATCGATGGTGGAACGATTTCGAAACGAGTAAAAGTTTCCCTCTTGGGAACCTTTTTTCGCCGAAGGATGGATGCTGTATCATCTATCTATCTATCTATCTATCTATCTATCTATCTATCTATCTATTTATCTATCTATCTCACGTACGTTCACGTGTACGTACTCTCCTATCACCTTTTCTTCCACCTTGAATTTTCCATCTCTCTCTTTCGTTGTCTCTCTCTCTCTCTCTCTCTCTCTCTCTCTCTGAGGCCGATAACTCCGTAGAAAATTTTTTGTCCGTAGTCTCTCTCGTCTTCCTTTAGATTTCAAATATCCGAGAAATCGATCGAAAGTTTCGTATTCCTCGTTCCGAACGAACACGCACTCTTTTTGTTTTTTTTTTCTTTTTTTTTTTTTTTTTTTTTTTTTAATCTCATCGCTTTATTAGTTACAACTTTTAAGATTGAGAAAATTAAATAGCTTTGTCGAGGACCTAGAGCTTTGCTTTTTTTTTTCTTTTTTTTTTTTTTTTTTTTTTTTAATTCGCTATCGTCGAAGAAGGATCGTTATAAGGGGGTTAATTAATTTATCGCTCGATAAAACCGGGCTGCCGATCGACTTAAATTTAATTACGATGGGTAGCGTAGGATTAATGAGGGAAGAAGAAGAAGGACCGAAGGGAGAGTTTTATTATCGCACCGATGCGTGTCCCCACTCGTGATATTTTCTCGTAGAACCCTTTTTTTATTTTATCTTCGAACCTTTCCACGTTCCTGGATGGATCCTTAGTTGCGTCGCGATTAGGCGAATGCGAAGAAAATCGATTGAATGGTGTCTTTCGTACTACGGTTCGCTACTATTCGTTACTACGTTCATTTCTTGAATTCTTTTCTTTTTTTTTTCATCTCCTCTCTCTCTCTTTCTCTCTCTCTCTCTCTCTCTTACTGTCTTACTGTCTTTCTCTTTGTCTTTTGTATTTATAGACGTAGAAAAATAAATATTCGTCAAGGTTCGAAAGGGGTAACCGTAGGAGTGTCATTAAATCCATTAAATACATCGAATTTAAATGAAGAATTTTAAATCAAACGGTACACACACACACATACACACACACTCTCTCTCTCTCTCTCTCTCTCTCTTTATTTCTTGGGTTTACCCGACGTAAGAGAACTTTACCGAAATCTTATTGGAAAGTTTTGCGTCCTCAACTTTCTACTTAACTTCTGTGGAGAATTCGCGCGTGCGTCCTTTTCGATCGCCAAAAGAAACTTTGATACACTACTCTCAAGGTATATCTTAGGAAGGAAGAGAGAAGGAGAAAAAAGTAAGAGGAGGAGGAGGAGGAGGAGGAGGAGGAAAAAATAGAAAAGTTTCCACTCGTCGATTATGAAGTTAATACCCTATTTTTTCTTTTTTTTTTACATAAGTTTGTTGATTAATAAATAGTTATCAACGACGTATTATATATATATATATATATATATATATATATATATATATAGATATACAAAGATTTAAAAAAAAGAAAAAAACGTTCGATTAATTCGTATATAAAAATTAAATTGTCATTTGTTTAACTTTCAACGAGTGTTTTAAAGTTTCCCCCCGAGAAAAACGTATATCGATTACGTGTTCATATCAATCGATCTACCAAATAAACGTGAGTTCGATCATGTTATCGAAACGATACTAATGACTGATTAATTTCATCGAACGAATATAACGGGATCGTTATGGCAAAACATATTTTCGATCTACGTACGTAGAAAAACTTTGCGTGGTATCTCATTTCTTTTCTAATAATTCCTTTTCCATCATTTATTTCTTCCACTCTTTTTCCTCAAAACGTTGTTTGAAATTTGACGGAAGAGGAGACGACGACTCTTTTCTTTTCTTTTTTTTTTTTTTTTTTTTTTCCGTGTCGCGTGCCGGGCGATTTAGGAAAGGTAAAAGAAAAGAAAAAAAATAAAAATAAAAAAAATCTGGATATACCTTTATGCGTCACTAGTTGCCACCTTTCATTGACACCAAAGTATATCTACTAAGCGATACTAACGAGGAAACTCTTGAAAACAACTTTACAAACTTTCCTCTCTCTCTCTCTCTCTCTCTTTCTCTCTTTCTCTCGGTTTTCTCTCTCTCTTCATCCCTCTTTCCGTCTTATAAGGATCTTCTCTCGATGATAACGCACGAACTTCGTGATACCACCTTACACCGACGTTCGTAGAACGGAAAATAAATATATATAATATATATAATATATATATATATATATATATATATATTATATATATATAATATATATATGTACATATATACCGTGTATATTCGAGAGATATTTATTTCTCGTCTAGCGTCTCTTCTCTTTGGTGTTGTCGTCGAGAAAGGCTTTTCTTACTTGAAAAACGATTTCGAAGCGTAACGTTGCTTGGTTGGTTGCTACCTTGTTTGTGCCCCCTCTACTTTTAACTCCCTTTCTATACTTGTACCACACGAGGTTTTTATATTTCAACCTCGCACTTGTCGTCCCTCTCTCTCTCTCTCTCTCTCTCTCTCT
Source organism: Dolichovespula saxonica (assembly GCA_911387935.1). NCBI lineage: Eukaryota > Metazoa > Arthropoda > Insecta > Hymenoptera > Vespidae > Dolichovespula > Dolichovespula saxonica. The sequence continues at coordinate 3,068,621 of OU427012.1, forward strand.
CTCTCTCTCTCTCTCTCTCTCGTTCTCTCTAGGGACAAAAAGCTTTCTTCAAAGGGTTTTTACTTTAACGCGCGCTACGATGCCGTTAGTACACCATAAAATTACTTTTCTTTTTCTCTCTCTCACTCTTTCTCTCTCTCTCTCTCTCTCTCTCTCTCTCTCTCTCTCTCTCTCTCTCTCTCTCTCACTATCTCGAGAAATATTTAACAGTCTTACGACGAATTTATCGTTATTATTAAATCGTCAATAAATAAACGTCGATGTTATTCATATATCATCGATTGATATCAACGACGAGATATTAGATCGGGTATCTTCGAATACGATCAAGGATTTATTCGAATTGAAATTAATATCATCGACGAGATACAGATCGAGATAATCGAGTGCGAATAAAAGAATTATTTTTCCATTGAATTAAGCTTTGTCGTTCGTAATTACGATCAGGGATTTTAGATTTACGATTAGAACGATCCTGTCGCAAACCTTTCCCCCGTCCCTCCATTTTTCGCGTACGAATATTTTCTATCGTTTCGCGTACCCCCTCCGTCCCTCCTCACTTCTCCTCCTCGTCCCCTCCCTCACTGTTCTCAATCGCGTTAGTTTCAGAACGAGAAAGAATACGAGCTCGGTTATATCTATGGGTTTCGACACCTGTTGCTTGGTAAAGTAAATTATATATATATATATATATATATATATATATATATATATATATGTATATATATATATGTATACATATATATGTATATATATATATATATATATGTATATATATATACACACACACACACACACACATATATATATATATAGAAACGTATAGTTCGAGTCGAGTGATAAAAGAATATATTTATGTAGATGTTACAAGTATCGTTACACGTTTACAGTTTTCAATAAAGTGCCATATCGTATATTCGTGAAAGCACAAAATTTACGTATTTTTGTAAGTGAGAAATATTTACGAACGTTGGGTAAATCGTGGTATATATTTCTTAGGGTTTTGGGACCTCCTTTTTCAAGGGCCATTAGGTTCCATTTGTCGAAGGACGGACGTTCGCAATGGCTAACAGAAGAGTAAATATAATGTCGACAGTGTAGAATATTTATCTACGTGGCATCGAATTGATAAGAGCGAAAATAGGGGAAAAACAAGTTTATAAAATAATAACGAACTAAGTAGAACGAACATATATATTTATATATAAATAACGTATGTCTTTTATTTTCTTTTCTTTTTTTTTGAACGATACAAGTCCACTTTTTGTCTGTTTTGAGATTTTCTATGGTATATTTATATGTTTTTGTTAATATTTTATTTAAACAATATATCGTTGAACGTTAAATAGTTCGTTCGACGATTACTCAAAGTACCGCAATGCGTACGAATTTTTATTCAAATGACCATCTCAATGAATATTCTTCGAAGGAAGTCCGTTTTCTTTTCCTTTTTTTTTTCTTTTCTTCTCTCTCTCTCTCTCTCTCTGTCTCTTTCTCTCTATCTCTCTTCAAACCAACCGCAAATAATTAGATCACTTGGAGAAGTATCGTATTGTGAGAATTGTTCTCGATACGATATCAAATTTACATTTATATTTTAAATTTTAAAATTTTAATCGAGGCCGGCAGAAGACATTATTTGTGTTTTGAATTGTGTTTTAAATTCATAATAAAGAAAAAAAAAAAAAAAAGAAGAAGAAGTTATTACGTCGGACTTGGGGAAATATGTTCGTCCGATAAAAATTGAACCTGAGAATACTATATGTTGTGATGTTTAATAATAAAAAAAAAAAGAAAAAAGGAAAAAAAAATATTTGAAAAAAAAAAAATTACAGCTCGTCTGTGTATGTATATATATATATATATATATATATATATATATATATATATCTATATATATGAAATATTTATGAATATATAATGAAGAGTTTTGCTAATACAACTAATAAATTCATTCATCCATATGAATGGGCTTTTTAGCAGTTTAACAAAAAAAAAAAAAATAAAGAGAGAGAGAGAGAGAAAAGAAAAAGAAAGGGAAAACATTTGTGCAATCTCATTTAACAACCGAAACTTCTTTTGACTAATTCATGAGGACATTATACCGTATTTACTTTGCTATTATAAATATAAGTATTATGTATCTCTCTCTTCCTCTCTCTCTCTCTCTCTCTCTCTCTCTCTCTCTCTCCATTTGTAACTGAAATTAAATAATTACGTAACTTCAACTCATTTGTTTTCGAAGTTGGTTTTACATAATTCTACAAAAAAAAAAAAAAAAAAAAAAAGAAAAAGAAAAAAGTAAAGAAAGAAAAAAAGAACGAGTCATGCGAAAAAAAAAGACAAGAATCGATTACGCGGTTGTTATGGGATACGATAAAAAAGAAAGAAAAAAAATCAGAAAAAGAAAAAAAAATAGGAGCTTTCGATGTTGCGTTTGAAATAGAAATAATAATATTCCGAAAATTGACGTACACGTATCAACATTTTACATCGGGTTTACACAAGTCGAAAGCTTATTTTCTTATAGAGGCTAACTCTCTCTCTCTCTCTCTCTCTATCTCTCTCTCTCTCTCTCTCGTTCATGTGTATATACTTATGGGATTTCCTATCCCACATACGATTCTAACAGTCGAAAAGTATTTTCACGCGGGATAAAGTTATTTCGTCGCGTAGGTGGGATACGATTATGTACATACATGAATATATATACGTATGTGCAACTTATTCGTCTCTGTGTATGCACGTATCCACGTATGCACTCACGCACGCATCTAAATCGTATAAAAGTGTTGCGTGGCCACCCACGGTGGAGACAAACAATAAATCCCGACGTCGATGATTGAACGATTGTTTCTTTATCGTTTATATCGATAGGCGATTCGATATCACGCGTATCAACGAAAATAAATGATCGTTCGTTACGTTCCAATTAAATCGCGTTTAACGTTTGTTTAATCGAATTAACGCCAGGTTTTTCCTTTCAATTAGTATATTTGTGCGTATGCGGCGTTGTCCTCTTTAATCTTACGTACGACTATTGTGTAGTTTGAAAAAAAAAAAAAAATGGATCGAATTTAAGAAATTATCGAAGCAACGATCGAAGAATCATTTCCCCATCGAACCAAATCCTAGTGTTCGTTTATTTTTGTATATGTATATAAAAAAAAAAAAAAAATAAATAAAAGAAGTGTTTCGATCGAACATCGTATATAAGTTTTATAATGAAAAAGAAAGAGAAAAGACTATATAATGTATATATAATGTTATATACGATATCGGTTCGCAATGTTTATTTATTTAGATGTAAAATATATCGAAGATTTTCATTCGATGTACCGGTGTTTATTTATCGACTTATAAACTATTGGATATGTCGACATTTATTTATTTATTTATTTATTTATTTAATCAATGTCTACGAATAGAAGGAAAAGAAAAGGTATATATACATACATATATATATATATATATTTTTTTTTTTTTAACAAATAAACGCGATATTATCGCTATCGAATTGTTTCTAATTTGGTTGTATATACGCATACATACACAATACGTGCACGCGTGTATATACGATACGTCAAGATATTACATGTTAGTAGCACAATTTACATACATACATACATATATATATATATATATATATATATATATATATATATATATATATATATATATATATATATATAGATGTCCGAGAAGATGTGGTGGTTTCGTATTCAGTCCGCTCACAGTTGAGGTTGTAAACTGAAATTTATACTTGACAGTTCCCGTCGAGCATTATTCCCATCTAATAGGACGAAAACCGTTTGAATAATTTAACCAGATACACGTCGTGTATCTATTTATAATAACATCAAAAATTAATGAACATATATATATATATATATATATATATATATATATATACGTATAACATTTTATTCTATATTCGATATACGATATTAATTATAATTAACATATCGATTAACGTATTATCTTTCTTTCTCTTTTTATTTTTTTGCTTTTCTCTTCTATATTAATTAGTTCGGAACAATGGTACGTATCATAAATAAGAAATTACTTACGTATGTATGCTTTTATAAATCTCGTACATACTTTTACGAAATACACGTGTTATGTATAAATATATAATGTATTATATATCAACGCGTGTGTACGTTACGTACGTACGTACGTACGTAATGTACGTATGTACATACGTAACATGATTTATCGTTCTATTTAAAGCCAAGATCAAGGTATGAAAAGGGCGATATTAACTCGCTTGACGTGTTTCGCATAAAGTCACCGCTAGATACTCTACTCGAATAGAAAATGAAAAGGAGAAATCTATCTCGTTAAATCATCTTTAATATCGTGAAAGAAAAATCGAGACGAACGGACGGACAGACAGACAGACAGACAGACAGACAGTCGGGGAAAAAGAGAGAGAGAGAGAGGGGGGGGTAGATTGATATGACGTCGAGATTAATTGATTTCCGTTTCACGAAGATAACATTTATCTTTATTTTTCTCCCTTACGAGAAACTCTGGTCAAGTCCATTTATACATACACACACACACACACACACACACACATATATATATATATACATACGTACATATGTACTTATATATGTGTATGTAGGTGTATTTGATCTTAGTCGGTTTGCTTTTCTGATTTCTTCGTTGATCTGCAGTAACCATCGACGAAAGGTTTTCTTTTATCTTTTCTTCTTTCTTTTTCTTATTTTATTTCCTTCGCCCATTTTCTCTCCCTCTCTCTCGTATCGGTCCCGTCATCATTTATTTCACCATAGTTCGTGCACATAAATAAGGAAAAGAAAAAGAAGAAAATCAAAAAGAAAAAAAGAAAAAAAAAAAAAGAAAAATGAATCTACGTTGAATTAATTTCAAGATTACTCAAACCCCATCGTATTATCTACCAACATGATCGCTTCCCGGCTATTGTAATCAATAAACAAACAGACATAGCGGTGGGAAAAGCTTAAAATTTCGCGGTTCGTTTTTTACGATCGTACAAATATTTGAGACGATCTGATATTTAACGTCGCGTGTCTAGTTTGTATTGTGATTTACGGGAGATGAATGGGGACGAGGAGGAGGACGAAAAAGAATTAAAAAAAAAAAAATATAATAATAATAATAATAATAATAATAATAATAATAATGATAACAATGATAATAATAAATAACGAAATCGTCTCGATCGAATATCGAATCTTATTTTGATCGATCTCGTATAATTATTGTCATTATTATTTACTCTTTTTTAATTTTTTTTTTTTTTTTTTTTTTTTTTTTTTTTTATTATACGCGTAAAAATGCAGCACGACGATAATAATTCGGAATGCCCGAACGTGAAATATGCCCACGGCAGACGGTCAAGGCCAATTCAATGGCATAATAGACGAGGTGCGATCGTTATAATACATCGCGACGTTTCATCTTCCGATTATTCATCGCTGCATTATCAATTGTTCTAACGATTACGATTACTATTAAACGAACACACAAGAGGGATCCTCTCGTTGTTGTAACGCGCGTGTTTCGTATTCGATTACTATTTATATATACGTACATACATACATATACATACATACATATATATATATATATATATATATATATATATATTAAACGAATACGTTTTTGAAAAATTACGAAATATCATCGTGAATTTAATGACATAAATTATTGAGACAAATTAAATATACACGCACATAAATATATATATATATATATATATATATATATATATGTCATGAATTGATCGTAAGTAATTAATATCGTTGATTATTACGAATGACAAATCAAATCGGATATTATAATAAATTTCAATGTAGTGATTATGTGTGTGTGTTTTTTCTGTCTCTCTCTCTCTCTCTCTCTCTCACTCTTTCTTTTTCTTCCTCTTCTTCTTCTTCTTCATTTTTTTTTTTTTTTCGTTCATAATAAACACGTTACGATGATCGATTCTGTTCGTAATTATTCATAATATGGGTGGTATTAATCATTCTGTCTTTAATATAAGCGACGTATACATACGTACATAAATATGTACATAATATAGCGTTAATGAAGTCTTCAACTTTGTTACATTGCAATGTATAATTTATTTTATTAACTGAGGTATTATAATTGTCGCATTAATTACTTTTATCTACGGTAAAAGGTGCGAGTTATTTGCACGAGCAAAAAAGCGGCCCTATCTTATCGTTTTTAGCGTTGAAAGAAACGTAATTTCTTTTTTTTTTTTTTTATATATATATATATATATTTCTTCCTTCTCTCTCTCTCTCTCTCTCTCTCTCTTTTTCTTTGCGTTCATTACCGTTCGATAACGTGGTACAAGTTCGTTATTTTTTCTCTATTTTTTTAAAGATACATGTATATATATATATATATATATATATATATATATATATTTATATGGAGACGTGTTAGTTATTTTTCTTCCTTCATTCTTTCTCGCATTTTTTTTTCCTTCCCACCTCGCAGACATTTTTTCTTCTTTTTCTATACGCGAATGGTACTCACATTGTTTGGTAATCGGCGAAGAATATCTATGGTGTTATCGAGCGATATTTTACAAGAGAGAAATTAATGTTTCACTTCTAGCAAGGCTGTGCATACATACATACATACGTACGTACGTACATACATACATACATACGTCGCATGCTATTCTGGCCATTTGCCACGCTCGTAAATTCTATTTTCATAACGAAAACTCATTCGTAGATTTTCGTTGGTCGAACAAAGAGAAGTATAAAGATCGGTTATATCCTCCTTATAACGTTAACGTAGAAACTTAACGAAGCGTCCTTCGCACAAACGCTATTTAACCGAGTGATATTTCTTTCTTTCCTTTTTTTTTTCTTTTTTTTCTTTTCTTTTTTCTGCGAAGTAATAAAAAGGTTTCGTTCGTATCTTCCGACGTCCAATGGGGACGGACGAACGTGCGATCCTTCGAAGTATTGTCGTAAATTTATCGCGATTTTGAGACAATCGATCTTCGATACTTTTTCTCGAAGGGTTTTTCGACGACGACTAAAACGCGCGAGATTTTGCGCGATTTAACGAGAAACGACAACGCGCACACACTCTATCTCTCTCTATCTAACTCGTTCGTACTCATTCCTATCTCCGTCTATTTTTATCTAAGCTTTTCTTAGTCATCCTTAGGAATTCGCTATGCGTTAATGAGTATTATCCGTTAAATGACGTCCGATAGGGACACGTCGATCGTTCAGTTTCTTTTCAATTTTATTTATTTATTTTTTTTTTTTTATTTTTTTTATACGCTTGTCAGCTCGAAAAAGAACAAACACGAGTCCTTTGATCTCTCGATGTTTATAAAATAGACGAGTAAGAGGAAGAATGTGGAGGAGGTGGAGGAGGAGGAGGAGGAGGAGGAGGATAAAGAAGAGTAGTGTCAAAAAAAAAGAAGGAAAAAGAGAGAAAAAAAAATGATAGAGATTTCTGACAAAAATGTTTACTCACTCGTTTTGAAAGAGAGTGTGCGTGTGTGTGTGTGTGAGAGAGAGAGAGAGAGATAGTCTTTTAAACAAGTTCGCCAATTAACGAAGACAGACGCGATAACAAACACTTTCGATCGAAAGCTGCTTATCAGTTCGGACAAGGATAAGCAATACGAATGGCACCTCAGGGCAAAAGTGTTTCTATAACTTTCACGTTAAATCTGTCAGAGAACGACTCCTTCCTCTATCAAATCCTGTCATCTCAACCTCGCGCATTCTTTCAACCCTCTCCTCCTCCTCCTCCTCCTCCACCTCCTCCTTCCAATGACTTCGAAACTTTTCTCGTTAGTTTTCGCCCTCGAAACGTCCGGCTGAAATAAAACCAATTATCCTCGCCCTTTGGCGGACGATCTCCTTTTTATTTTTTTTTTTTTATTTTTTATTTTCCTTTCTTTTTTTTTTATTTATTTATTTCGTGCGATTTTTCTCTCCACCCTCCTTTCTTTCTTTTCCTTTTCTTTTCTTTTTTTTCCTTTTCTTTTTCTCTCCCTCTTCCCTTTTTTTTTTTTTACTTTTCTACCTTTTCGTTTACTTTTCTTTTTTTTGTTCTCTTTTTTTTTTTTTTTCAATGTCAATTCCACGAAATCGCTCAGCGACGTTTGACGCCACATGCATCCATCCCGGCCAGGATCAATAATAATCTATTAGCCGTTGATTTATTACTTATCTACTTTTTTCTTTACTTTTTTTCTTTTTTTTTTTTTTTTTTTTTTTTTTCAATGTCAATTCCACGAAATCGCGCAGCGACGTTAGCACCATATATGTATTCCAGCTAGGATCAATAATAATCTATTAGCCTTTGATATTCTCAGATCGCCGATACAGACGTGTCCTTATTAACTGGTCATTGTGGTAAACGTTAGATTGATATTCCAAAGTCGCGGTCAATGGGGGTAATCCGTGAGTGGTCGGCAAATTGCCAGATGATGGTACTTGGAATGGCCGCAAATTTCCCTCCTCCTTCCTCCTCCCGCCTCCTCCTCCTCCTCCCGCCTCCTCCTCCCGCCTCCCGCCCCGCCCCAATGATGTATTTCCTATTTGCCAAAGCTCTTCCGGTGACAAATCTGAAAGATGACAATTTCAACGACGACATTATCCGACAAGTGGTTTGTCATTCGATCGTCGTCACATTTTCATCTTCCTTTTTACGATACTTCCTTCTCTATCTCTCTCTCTCTCTCTCTCTCTCTCTCTGTCTGTCTGTCTATCTATCTGTCTTTTTTTTTTCTTCTTCTTCTTCTTCATACGTTTATAATCCGCACGAAGTTATTTAACCTTTAACGTCCGCCGATAGGACGTAACGATTTATCTGTGTTGATGTGCGGGGTAGAGTGGGGAACGAAAGAAAAAATTATTTTTTTTTTCTTTTTTACACGTAACAAAGTAATTTCCATGGCTTACGATGAAAATTGTAGATAATAACGAACAGGGTTAAATTGCTTTTCTCTTCCTTTTTTTTTTCTTCTTCTTCTTCTTCTTCGGCATCTTCTTTGTGTGTGTTCTTTTTTTTACCTCTCAGCACGAGATAGTAAAAGATAAATGGAGAGGTTGAAGTTTTCAACGTTCAGGAAGCTACGTAAGATAATATTTTTCATTATTAGGAAAACGAGAACGACGGCACAAATCCTTCGAATCTCTCTCTCTCTCTCTCTCTCTCTCTCTCTTTCTTTCTCTCACTCATCCTGATCTCGGGGTTTAAAACTTATTGTTTCACGGTAGAACGTAGTACGATTAGTTTTTCGAACGGAAGGACGACGTCACGGCGACGGGGGTATCTCATTTTAAACGGAATGAAAATTGAATCGATTTGTTTCTAAGGCGAGTAACAGTAGAGAGGAGGGGGGGGGGATCTAAGCTAAATGGGATTCGTAAACGGGAGCTAGGAAAAATTAGAACGAAACCACCTCATCTTTCTCCTCCTCCTCCTCCTCCTCCTCCTCCTCCTCCTCCTCCTTCATCCTCTTCCTCTTTCTCTCATTTCTTCTTACGAGACCTTTCACCGTCCTCCCTGTTATATGCCATTCCAAAAGCACCGAAATCGAAAAGAGTATTATAGCCGACCGATTTGTTTATCTATGTACGCGCGTCGCGTCGCCTAATTCTCAAAATAAAAACTCCGTCGTAAAAATAAAACGGAATATATATATATATATATATATATATATATATATGTATGTATGTATGTATATATGTAGACAATCGAGAACGAAATTTTCTTCGAAGTAATACACACGCCTTTTTTTTAATCTCGCTATTCGTATCGATTTTATGCGTCTTAAAAAAAAAAAAAAATAAAAAAATAAAATAAAATAAAATAAAATGGAAAAAAAAAATAAATAAAACGAAAAGAAAATATAAAAGAGAGAAGAAAAGAAGGAGGGAGAAGGAATAGAAGAAGAACAAACAAAAAAAATATATATATATATATATATATATATAAATATTTTATCTAATATTCCATAGCAACCGGGTGTATTGTCGAACGAACGAACGATGGATATTTCAATAACTATCTCTCGACGTTATAGTCGCATGCATTCGGATGAATCGATAAATTCTTCAATAAAGATTAAAGTTCGAACCCCCTCCTTTTGTTACAGGCTTCAAGGGAGCCCGAGAAGGATATCGTCCTATCCTGTTCCGTATTTAATTCCATCATCAATATGGACGCGCAAACTGAGGTACATTGTTTTTGAATTGATTTTATTTATTCCTAGATGCACACACACACACACACGCACACACACATATGTATATGGTAAATTGGATTGATTTTATTAGCAATATCTACCCTGCAACATAAACGAGCTTTTATTTTACTTTCTCGATATCATCATTATCTAAAAATACAATAAAAAATCTATTTGGATCGACAACGTGTACATATAATTTATCGATTTTGGCGTCGGCGTCAGTGGGTGGCGTGGGGGTTGGAAAAGGAGAGGGTGAAAAAAGTGGGTGTAGATCGACGAGATTATTTTTCGAATGAAATATCATCGAGGACGCGCAAGTTTTTGTTTTGTTTCGCTTTTTTTTTCTTTTTTTTTTTTTTTTTGCAATGTAGTATCATCGTGCGAATTCGTAACAATTATTTTCGCATACAAAAAAAAAAAAAAAAAAAATAAAATTTCTTCGGCGACCACAGGTTTTTCGTTATTGAATCTAACGAAACACAATTTTCTCGGATAAAGTTTATATGTGTGTGTGCGTGTATATATAAACAGTCGAATAGTTCGAATGATCGCCCGGTTGTTTCGTATCGAGCGTTGCTCTCGCAACTCTCGATGCCGTTTATAATTTTTGAAATTATTATAAGTTCGTTTCCGTACGAATTAATTGCGAAATTTGTCGTAATAGTTTCGAGCGAGAAATTCTTTTGTAAAGTACGATATTAATTGCCGACGCGCGTGCCTTGCCCCGGTTTATGAGTTATGCGAGTTCTTGCGTTGCGTATCGAACAGAAAGAAAGAGAGAGAGAGAGAGAGAGAGAGGGAGAGGGAGAGAGGGGGTGGGGGAAAGTAAGAAAAAAAAAAAAAAGAAAAATAGTAGAAATTTTATCGTTAAATAAACCGTTTTATATAGTTCGTGAATTTAAGGTAACCGAGGTCATCGTGGTTGGGGTGTTGTAGACGATACGAGTGAACGTTATTTGTTATTGTTTCTGATAGAAATTTTGATAAAAGTGAATAATAATCACGTAGGTTAGGTAGGTAGATAGGTAGGTAGGAGGGGTAGGTGGGTGGGTACGTATGCAATTTATTATTTATATCGATATGATCGTTGCTTTGCACTTTGGTTAAGAGTGAAGATAACGTTTAAAAGGACCGTGACGTCGAAGTGTAAATTTTGAAAATAAATAAGACGACGACGTGGCCGTTTGTTTCGTTCAAAATAATTTTTTTTTCTTTCTTTCTCTCTCTCTCTCTCTCTCTCTCTCTCTCTCTCTCTCTCTCTCTTTATTTATTTATTCTTTTTTTCTAGCACTTCTAATCGCGATCCTTTGTATCCGTTGGGCGTTGATCGACGAGCTTACTAGGATTTATTCGTGCATAATAAATACGTGGGTTTATATTAAACTCATGATTAACCGCTTGAAAGAAAAAGGAGAGAGAGAGAGAGATAGATAGATAGATAGATAGATAGATAGATAGAGAGGAGTAAAGTCAATTTAGTAAGAGTTGACATTAATTTTAATATTAATATATTCTACGACAAATAATATTATGTACGGGGGTAAAAAGAAGAAATCCATTGCTTTTACGTGAACGTTAACCTAAAAATAATGGATTTTCATTTCCCCCCCCCCCCTCCAACCAAAGTAATATATTAATGATATAGCAATAATAATAATAATAATAATAATAATATATCGATAACGATATAACAGATATATTATTTAGCACGGTATATCGTATTTATATACGATAACATAATTTGTGTGTGTGTGTGTGTGTTCGTGTGTGTGACTTCGAAGTAACATGACGTTATAGAATATTAACCCGTTTTAGTGGCGAATGACGATAGACATATATCCACCCACCCTTAAGCCTCATTTTCATTAACTCACCCACGGTTTACGCATTTTCCAAAATTATTATATATTCCATTACAATTGACAAGTACGATTAAGGATTTATTAATCCGATTAGATTTATTAACCGATTATAGATGAACATTATAATGGCGTAGAACTAATTCTAACGCATCTGCTTTCGATCTTAATCTACCATTAAGTCGGGATGTAATAAATCTTCCGTGGTGGATCTTTAAGCGATAACGATGTATGTATGTATATATTGGACAGTGAAAATATTCGTATTATAAATCATTTCGAATAGTTTCTTCGACGGTTTGTGTTATGTTATGTGTATATGTATGTTATGTGCTATACATAATCTCGAAGGCAGATTAGAAGGTGTCAGACTATTTTCGTTGTGAGATCGTAAGAGTTAGAGTTGACATTTTTTTTTGTTTTGTTTGTTTGTTTTTTATTTTTTTTTTCTTTTTTTAATTTTTTCTCCCACGCGTACAAAGAAACTTTCATCCCGCGCAGTTTTCTTTTAGTCGAGTTAAAACGTGCATGTTCGGCCAAGAAGGATAAACATACGATATTGAATGTACATACATATATAAATAAAAAAAAAAAAAAAAAAATATAGAAATCAGGTTAATTGTAATGAACTGAGAGATATAAAAAAGATATGACAACGATCTTAAACAAATATTACGTATTTCAATGAAATAATTGATTGCAATAAGAAAGGAAAAAAAGGTATTTATTTATTCATTTTAATTTTTTTTTTTTTTTAATCATTTCCAAATAATATCGATTCGAGTCTATATATATTATATCGTCGTATCATACTTTTGCGTGGGCGTTGATGACAATCGAGACATTGATAAATCGTAACGCGTCGTTGGAGAACGGTAGTGTAGTAGTCTTAACGTTTAAACGATAATATCGTGGTTTGGGATACACGTTGTAAACACTTTAATGCAACACACCGTTCTGGATGTACGTTCGAGCACCGATAACGCCACGAATTGTTGTAGACAATGAGTGTGTAACCGTCGATGATCGTAACTGACGGCTAACGGGATTGACTGATCACCGGAGTTAGATAGGTTGTATGTCTGCCCTTCCGTTAATAACATCCTTGTTCGTATTAATTTACCATAAGCCTAAAAGCTTTAGAAATATATATATATATATATATATAAATTATATAAATATATATATATAATTTATATATATATATAAATTAATATATATATATATATATATATATATAAATTAAATTAATTCGTTACTATATTTATTAGAAAATGATCTATCGATACGTTTTAATCGACGATAATAATGTATGTTATATTATTGTTCTAAATAGATCTATGAGTTTATTAACGTCTTCTATAAATATATGTGTGTGTGTGTGTGTGTGTGTGTACACGTGTATATACATTTTACATAGGTTTCATCGTGTTTGTTTGTTTGTTTGTTAATTAAAATTCAAAATACAGTGCATATACGTCGGTATAATGTGATATTTCAAAATAGCGGGTACAAACGTTCGATGTAAATACAACGTCGTATAAATCATCTACGTCGTACGTACATGTATATGTGTGTGTGTGTTTGTGTGTGTGTGTGTGTGTATTTTAATTTCAACGTATTGTCGTTACACTTAGAAATGTAGCTCGTCTAGATATTCGATACGTATGATCGGTAAATAGAATGATTTGATTAAATATAAATAGAACTGAAATAGTATAACCATTTGATTTCTCTTAATAAATGTATATGTGTTTGTGCATGTGTAATATTTGGCTATAGCATACAGCTGTTACAAGCTGTACGTAATAGTTTCGTTTATTTCTTCGTTATTTCGACATTATCGATAAGAGACCTCTTCGAAATTATTACGATTGTTTGTATTATCATATTTACATACGTAAATTGTATTACGTTCGTTAACGATATTTGGATACGCTTTTTCATTACGATAAAATTTCTTTAATTATTGATCGTGTCTTTTTTCTTTTTTCCTTCGTATCGTCTCGTACTTCGTTTATTATAATTTATTTGTAGCGGGGCTGCGACGGGACGGAGGGAGAGGGGAGGTTAGAAAATAGATCGTAGATGAAGGGTCACATTTAAAGTTGCAATTATTTATAATTAATAAAATATATTTATATAAATAAATAATTAATAAAATGTATTGGTATTGGTATATTTTTTTTTCTTCTTTATACATTTATTTATTTGTTTAGTTTTTTTTTCTTTTTTGTATCCAATTTGATTGATCAGTCGTGTCGCGTTCGTTCGTGAGAAGCAACGATACGATATTATGATTTTTAACAGCGGTTGGTTACACGTCATTATTTTCATGATTGTTTAACATGACTGCGAAGGATCCGAAAAAAATATTCGAATATCATTACATCGGTCGAGAAACCGTTGTTGTTATTATTATTATTATTATTATTATTATTATTATTATTATTATTATTATTTTTTTTTTTTTTTAATTAAACACGTCCCGCAAGTTACGCCTTCATGGATTATTTAATTAAATTAGCAAAATTCTGTGTCTAATTATAACGGTGTTACGGTGGCAACGTCTAATTATAAAAGCCAACGTTTCTCTTTGCGAATATATTTTACCGGCACGAAGAATGAAGAAATAATTTTGAGGGAGAACTGCAAGA
>OU427012.1:3093379-3140879 GCA_911387935.1 Dolichovespula saxonica
ATAATTAGTAATAATAATAATAATAATAATAATAATAATATAACTATAATAATTATTATTAAATATATAAAATTATTATATTATAATAACAATAATAATAATTATTATTAAACATGTAATTATTATATTATAATAACAACAATAATAATAATAATTATTATTATTATTATCGTCGATTATTCGATATATTCCACGTATTCGCGTAATTATTTTCGTTTCAAAAAATGACGAACGCGTTCAAGAATCATGAAAGAAGAAAAAGAAGAAGAGATTATTAATTTTTTTTTTTTTCTTGAAACGAACGAACATTACCATTCAACGATATCGCATTGTTGATCGTCGACGTTGATAGATAATATTTTTAAACTATGAATATGTTTTCTTTCCTTTTTTTTTGTTCTGTTTTTCGTACACCAGTAACAGACAGAGACGCACGTAGTCCGCGTCATTCAATCACTCGTACTTTTTTTTACGAATCTGCTTGACATTTAGAGATGTCGGAATGATAAAATAAAAAAAAAAAGAAAAATGGAAAAAGAATCAAGAAAAATAATAATAAAATAAAACGAGAGAGAGAGAGAGAGAAGAAACAAACAACATTGTACATATCTACCAATGAATAGTGTCACGGTTGCATATACACGGATGACAGGTGTCGGAAGGTGAGTGCACCCATGCAACGATACGTACTTGACACCAACTGTGATCCATTATACTAACTGATGTGTTCGATTTCCGTCACTGTTATCGCCATCCCGTAAGGTTTCCATCTTCGTCACGATACTATTTTATTAATTTTTACGAGTAGAAGAAACGATTGATGCGTTGGTACAAACGTTCGTATGTAGGAGCAGAGAAATATATAGAGAAAGAGAGAGAAAATATGGTTGGACGTTCGTGTGTGTGTGTGTGTGTGTATAAAACATTAATAACATTGCAAATTTTAATACTTAACAAAAATAGAAATAAATATATACAAACAGGCGTGACCAAGTTCGTAGTATTCGTTAAAAAAAAAAAAAAAAAAAAAAAAAAAAAAAAAAAAAAAAAAAAAGGAAAAATTTGTCGAACAATTGAAAGTTTAAATTAACAATTTTAAGTTTATTCGTCGATATATGTATCTGTACGATTAAAAATTTATTTATTTGTTTATTTTTATTTTTTTTCGATCGATAATATCTAACGGATAATTCTTTCGTCGTTTAATAATAATTAATAATTAAATAA
The DNA here is from genome assembly GCA_911387935.1 of Dolichovespula saxonica. Classification (NCBI taxonomy): domain Eukaryota; kingdom Metazoa; phylum Arthropoda; class Insecta; order Hymenoptera; family Vespidae; genus Dolichovespula; species Dolichovespula saxonica. The sequence continues at coordinate 3,094,607 of OU427012.1, forward strand.
TAATTTTCATCGTAATCTAACGATATAATATATTTCAAATCCCATGAGGGGAATTGATCAAATATGGTATACCATACATACATACATACGTGTGTGTGTGTGTGTGTGTGTGTAATTAATGTTATTAATTAATGATCAGAATGGATCGTATCTTATACGTCATGAATAGGTTATTTGTTCCTCTCTCTCTCCCCTCTCTCCCTCCTGCTACTCGCATGGATCTAACGCTCGGGAAAGAACTTTTAACGAGGGAAAAGTGGGACGCATATGTGCGTGTGTGTGTGTCTCAGGTGGAGGATGTAAATAGAGCAAGGTGGAAATATTTACTTCGTTTGAATCGTCGATCCTAGGCGATGAAAGCTTTTTACATAATTCCTACGAATTGACACGAATCGTGAACACGATCGTGTTCCGCTTTAAAAAAAAAAAAAAAAAAAAAAAAAAAAAGAAAAAAGTAAAAAAAGTAAAGAAAAAAAAAGAAACGAAAAATATCGATATATCGATTATGTTCGAACCCATTCGGTTTGAGACACCCATTAAAGCCAAAAAAATTTTAACGCGTACGTAGTCCTTGGCGATTGAAAAGGAATTGTTTTTTTTTTTTTTTTTAACGTGTCCTGGAATGTTTTCTTATAAAAAAAAAAAAATAAAAAATAAAAAAAAAATGACGAAAGAAAGAAAAAAATAGTAGCAGGAATATCTTATTAAGGATCAAAAGGATTGGATCGGATCGATGGGGGGTAGGATCATGGGGAAAGGGGATGGGAAGAGAAATCGGATGAGTTGATGATCGGCTCTCTTACGACGTGTTAATTTTAATCCAGAAATCGAATTGGGATTTTTCTCTCATTAACGTTTATCAAAGTGAAATCGATTCGATTATTCCAACGTAGGGATACTTAAACCGTGATTAAAAGTATCGCTTAAGTATTATTTGAGCGTGTAAAGGATAGAAAGAACGAACGATGGGAAGATGGGAGGAAGGATAGGATTTTATTCTACCATGAATCGGATTGATTTTCGAAATTAATTAACGATCTCTCTCTCTCTCTCTCTCTCTCTCTCTCTCAATCTCTCTTTTAGTGGCTTCTCGTCTCGCGAGTCAAATTGTGCGATATTAAATGGTAATTAACAGTGAATCTCGATGGATAATTCGTCTATTATAAATTCGATTACGGACGTGACTCTCTCTCTCTCTCTCGCTCTCTCGATAAAAAAAAAAAAAAATAGCGAGGTATCGATGATATTTTGATAGCGTGAATGAATTTTTTATTAATTTTCCACAAGAATTAAAAAAAAAAAAAAAATTACAAAGAAAAAAACAAACACACGACTAGCACTCAAGTCGTATTTACGCGTTTCGAGTGTTTTTATCATCATCATCATCATCATCATCATCATTACTATTATTATTATTATTAATTTTTAATTTTGCTGTTGTTCTCATTGAAACTACTTCTCATTCGTAAGAATATTTTTTTTTGCGACGAGGAGTATGTGTATGTATATATATTTATATTTTTTTTTTTTTGTAACTTTTCAGTTATCCATCGATGACGGAAAATACTGGAACGATTAGGTCTCCCCTTATCGATTGGATCGATCTCGTGACGGTAAATATATATTTTCATTATTATTTTTTCATCATTCACGTTAACGCGAAAGTATATTCGATCTTCGATCTTTCCGTGTAAACGTAATGTTTTCATCTTTATTATTATTATTCATCATCATTATCATCATCATCATCATCATCATCATCATCATCATCATCATCATCATTATTATTATTATTCATAATAATATATATATATTATTATTCAATATATATATTATTATTATTCATCTTTATTATTAATAATAATAATATTATTATTATTATTATCTTATTATTATTATTATTATTATTATTATTATTATTATTAGTATTATTATTAGTATTATTATTATTATTATTATTTTTATAATTCTTTTTGTATTATTTGTACGTCCGCGCGCGCTAAGAGAACGCGTGAAATTTCGCCCTAATTGTTCACTCATTAGATGGGATTAGAATTGGAGTAATACCGGTAATCTATCGTAATAACCGCGCTAATACGACCTCTCCTCCCTCTCCTCCCTCTCCTCCTCCCTCTCCTCCTCCTCCTCCTCCTCCTTCCCTCTCCTCCCTCAATCCATAGCCCCCACAATGTAATAGAAGAGCGAGGATTACTCAGCACTCGCGTGATCTCGAATTTGGTAAAAGCTGTTCGTTCGTTCATTCGGTCGATGGGAGGGGGGAGGAGGAGGAGGAGATGGAGGGAGGAGGAGGAGGGGGAGGGGGTGGATATATAGGGTGGATATATATAGGATGGAGATCAATTCTTTTTCTATCTTCCATCTCGTTTCAATTTCTTTTTTCCATTTCTTCTTTTTTTTTCTTTTATCTTTTTTCTTTTCTCTCTCTCTCTCTCTCTCTCTCTCTCTCTCTCTCTCTCTCTATTTCTATCTCTTTTCAAAATCAGAATTCGTTGATCCGATCAAAGTTTATATCGCTAAATGGAACAATTTTTCTTTTCTTTTTTTTTTCTTTTTTTAATTTCTCGATTATCGTTCTTCTTTTTTCTTTTTTTTATTTATCTTTTCTTCTCTCTCCAAAGAAGATGCATTATCATCAATCGGATGAGTTAATATAAATGGGAAAGAGATTTACACGTTTTATACTTCGGATTTGTCGTTTATTTTTTTTTTTTAATTTGTTGATTATTTTTTTCTTTTTTTTTTCTCTCTCTCTCTCTCTCTCTTTCTCTATAAAGAAGATACATTACCCTTTAAAAATGTTAACACATATACGTAGTACACACGTACGTGCACATAACTCCGTACATACATACATACGTACATACATACATACATACATACATGCATACATACATACATACATACATGCATACATGCATACATGCATGCATATATGCAGTGTATTGTGTATATATATATATCTTGTGTATATATAAATGGTCCGTATATCATATTAACCTATTGATCGTTTCATTCTTTTCTAGATGTCAATGAACGCAACGGCAGGCACTATACTCGACGATCAAGAGATCAATCGAATTCTTTTGGAACGGGCGCAAGAATGTTTGGAACGACAATCGACAGACAACGCGACCTCTCCGCCAGGTAAGATTATGACGTGAGAGAAAGAAAAAGAAAAAGAAAAAGAAAAAAAAATAGGAAATAATAGAATCAAAATACACAGATATCATGTGTATAGTATTTCAGAATTATTTAAATGGCGTGACGGCTCGTATCGAATGTGAATACGTTTATATGCATTAGCGAAAAGGAAGAAGGGAAAAAAAAAAGTAAACAAAAAACAAGGTCTATGAAACGGACGGTGTCATTATGTCTCGCGTTATCTAACTGAAAAAACATTTACTATGATTAACTCGGTTCTGCGTATGTTGGAACGCTCGTACGCAAGTATGATATTTTTATAGAAAAACAAAAGGCAAGTTAAATGTATCGAACTAGAAATTTCATCCTTGACGATCCAATACATACATACATAAATACATACGTGTGTGTGTGTGTGTGTGTGTGTGTATAGAGCAACGTTTCAATATTATACGCGTCGTGCATACTTCGAGATCTTATCGTTGATCGTTCTTTTTTTTTTCCGAGAAGGATTATTAAAAATGTGCATTAGTCGGATGCGCTAAGTAATTGATTATACTATTCAAACAGACGAAAAAAAGAGAGAGAGAAAAAAAAAAGAAAGAGAAAAGGAGAAAAGATAACGGCGTGTGCGTGAAAGAAGCGACGTGAGAGAGGAGGAGAAAAAAAAAAATAAAAAAATAGAAAAAAAAATTAAAAAGAAGAACCCCCGATACACGAGTAGTTGACGCGTTGTTAATAATAAATGTCGCGTAAACGCGTTCGATTATTAATATTTAGTGATAATATTTAGTGTACGATATTTTTTTTTCCGATCGTCTTTCGTTCTATTTTGTTTTTTTTTTTTTCGAACGATCACAAAATTTATCTTAAAATGTTCGTTGTTATTACAAATTTTGGTGATGGTGGTGGTGGTGGTAATAATAATAATAATAATATCGCGTCAATTGTATTTTTTCGATTTCGACGTTGTTTTTCTTTTATCGCCGTTACCACCACCTTTTAATATACGACTTAAATAATATTTCAATAATCTTAGAACGAGGTAAATTATGTAGATCGTTAGAACGACAACGAGTACTATAGCCCCGTATACGTCTAATAAACTTTTTTGCCACCAAGGCAAACGAATAGCTGGCGATTGCATGATGTTACCGTGTTCGGCGATATACTCGATCCAATATATTGCCGTGTCCATCGGTGATTTTGGCCTGTTGCCGAACGTCTTCGAAAGTTTTTTCACGTTTTTCCTGATAACAAACAAAAACGAAGAAAAAAAATATTAGCAATAATAATAATAATAATAATAATAATAATAATAATAAAGATCGAACGAACGAACGATCGTTAAACATTTGTATCGTTTACGAAACGATGAAAATAATTTCGTGATCTTATCGATAACGTATAAAAGTTTTCTTTTCTTTTCTTTTCTTTTTTTTTTTTTTTTTTTCATTTCTTTTTCCTGGAAACGCGCGAGAAATTATTTTTATAGTGCCAAAAAAAGTCGATTACATAATACTCACATGTATGACGGATCGTTCAGTATGTTTTCCAAAGCGTTCGACAATTTTTCTTCTGTTATCTCTTGAAACGAACCAAGCGAAATGGCTATCTTCCTCTTAACATAATTTTGTACATTTACTTTCTGATCCCCGAAGAGTGGTATACCTATCATTGGGATCCCATAGTATATAGATTCCGTCGTTCCCATGAGACCACCGTGGGTAATGAACGCACGTGTGTTTTTGTGCTCTGTAACATTCGATTAATTCGAACGAATTAAACCAAAAAGAAAAAAATAATTAACAGATAAAACAATTAAATTCAGGGTGAGGGGGAAACAAAGTCGAGCAAGCAATTATTTATTTAAGTTATTAACCGAGTTATTCAAAATATATCATTGTGAAGTATGTTAGAACCGTGTATCGTTTGTGTCGAACGTTATTCGTTACGTTTAAATATTTATCTGCATCTTGTCACATATAATCGTTGAATAATATATATATATATATATTTATTTATTTATTTATTTATTTAAAATTAGAAACAGAAAAAAGAAGAAATGCATCGAATCGATTTTTATAAAAAAAAGACGGATATTTCTCGGCTTTAAATTATTGTTTTTCTTTCTTCTTTTTTTTTTCTTTTTCTTTTTTTACTTACTCAATATGGGTATCTGAGAGAACCAGCTTTGTGTCATAACGTTCTTCGGTAGTCCTGGCAATAATTCCTCCTTCTTAGCTACCTTCATTAATACGCGTACCGGCGCTATCTTTTCGAACGCCTTGTAAAATATCTCCATCAATTCTTTCGGGAACGTTTCGATTCTTACCATAGAACCGAACGTGAAATAAATGCATCCGTGTTCGCTCTCGTCCAACCACTTTTGCACCTCCTTTTTAGCCATATAAAATGAGATATCGGTACGAGTAAGAAAACTAACTTCTTCGAGTGAAACGAATTTCTTCCCCTCCCCCCCCCCCCAAAAAAAAAAAAGAAAACTCCCCAACCCATAACGATCGATATCAAGTAAATAAATTTTAGACTCACCGGTGATAGTGGATCAATGTCGTTGCTAAGATGCAATCCACCGACCTCTACTATGGATTGTGGAAAAGATCTGATACCGTGTACGCTGTGATGAGAATTGACGAGTACCAACGATAGATCGTTGAAAAGATCTTGTATGTCGGTCTCCAGACCTAAATGTTCCTTAACGAGTTCGGCCTGTTTACTGGTATAATAATCCATTTGCAATTGCAAGTAATGTATCGTTATCGTGTTTATCAATCTCTCCCAAAACGTCATATTTTGGGAATAACCGGAGAATATGTTCGGTACGTAGGCCGATTCGTTCGGTACGCCAATGCGATGCCCGGCCCAATCGTGAAAAGGCGAGGACATCAATCCTATCATAGGTACTTTCAAATAACGGCCAAATCCTAGATAACAATGAGCGGCGAACAGCTGGAAAATTTTTTTTTTTTTTTTTTTTTATTTTATTTAATTTCATTTTTCGCGATATCGACGATTTTCGCGATGCATTTACGTATTACGGATTTTATATGTATTTATCGATGGATTCGAGGAGTCGCGAGTTACGACGATCAAATGCAATTTCCAAGATCGTCCTCTCTCTTACGATTCTATAAACGTATTCAATTTTAGCGCGTATTAACGCGATCGGTGTTGTTTGTCCATTAACCAACCATTACGTAATTCTATCTTCGCGCTGCTCGTTTAATACGTGCATGGTACTTTTCCCTCCCTCCTCCTCCTCCTCCTCCTCCTCCCCCGAGAGAGAGAGAGAGAGAGAGAGAAAACGTGTTCCGTGTAACAATTCGAAGACGACGACGACGACGACAAGTTCAAGGACGCATCACAACGTTGAATTTAATTCGCTAAGTCATCGTTAATGACGCTCCACGTATGTATATCGGAGGATGAAGTGTATATTGAGTTTAAGAGGAAAAAATTTTTTTTCATCTTATCCGTACTATTATGACGAATTATTCCGACGTATTCGTCACTTGTATGTCGTATTCGAGATAGAGTAAAAAAAATAAATAAATAAAAAGAAATAATCGAACTATATGATTCGTACGCGTTATGATGGATCGAAATGATCGATGATCTATATATATATATATATATATATATATATATATATATATATATTTTATATATATATTTTTTTTATATATATATATATAAAAATATATATATATAAAAAAAAATATATATATAAAAAAAAATATATATATAAAAAAATATATAAAAATATATATATATAAAAAAAAATATATATATATATAAAATATATATATATATATATCATATATATATATCATATATATATCATATATATATCATATATATATATATATATATATATATATATATATATATATATATCATCGATCATTTCGATCCATCATAAAAAATATATATATATATATATATATGGTCGATCACCTGCTGTTATCACTCGATCTCTTACCTCGGTAATGACGAGATCGTAAGGCTGTACTTTCGCTGTATTTTTGATTATTTCTTGTATCTTCGATTGTCCCATTAGCTCGCATATCTTATAGCCTGCCATATACGTGAGACGTTCTATGTTCATACTGCCGAAGAACATTATTTCCCTTGCGGTCAAATTGTTAACGGCCGTACCCATGGTATTATCGAAAATGATTTCTTTGTAATTTGGAGGAACGTTGCGCGCTTTAAAATGCGTTATTACGTCGACCTGATGACCGCGCTTGGCGAGTCCCTTCATAAGTGCCTCCATCATCGTCCAATGACTTTTTCCATTAACCGGGAAGACACCTAAAATTCTGTATCCATTGGTAGAACATTGGCAGGCTATGAAGGCCAGCAATAACGATAGGACGAGTCTACGCATCTTTACGGACTTGATTACCTGCAAAAATATAAGATCGATCGATCGATTAATTCATTTAAAAAAGTGACGAATGTTTTGTTAGAATTATTGCTCTCTCTCTCTCTCTCTCTCTCTCTCTCTCTCTCTCTCTCTCTCTCTCTCTCTCTCTCTACCCCTCCCCCTCTCTCTCAACGAGTCTCATTTCGATGAGATAACCGATTAATAAGAAAGATATCACATGTTAATTATATCTCGTTATTATAATAAATATATCTTATATCTTATGATATTATAATTTATAATAAATAAAATATATATTATATATATTATCTTATTATGTATTATTATTATTATTATTTATTATTATCATTATTATTATCATTATTATTATTATTATTATTGAAAATAAATAATATTAATATTAATAATAATAATAATAATAATAATAATAATAATAATAATAATAGATAAAGAATAATAATAATCAAAATAATACAATGTTAAATTGTACCAATCTAATGTTATCATTGATGAATAATACATGTATAAAAGTGGACCTGCGGCGATACGATATTATTTGTCCATCGTTTGCCTTATCAGTATTCCGACATTATCTCGGAGAGATTATTCTTTTCGTTGTTACGCAAGAGAGAATTTCTATTTTTGGAAAGTATTTATTTCATTTCTCCTTCTTCGCACACGCACACGCACACGCACACGCACACGCACGCATATTTATTTATACACTACGCGCTTTATTTCTAACATTATTTTCTTTTTTTTTTTTTTTTTTTTTTCATTTTTTTACACCCACGAAGAACATATATTTTTCCGAAACACTGAACGATTAAAACCATTAATCTTCCTTTAAGATATTCAAACTAATCCGCACGATTGTAATTTTCTCACGCGTCGTCGCGTCTGAGAGAGAGAGAGACAGAGACAGAGACAGAGACAGAGACAGAGACAAAGAGAGAGGAAACAAAAAGGAAAGGACAAAGTAAAAAAGAAAAAAAAAATAGAAACGAAAGGAGAAGATGAAGATTGAGAAAGATGAAAAAGATGAAGAAAGAAGAAGAAGCGAAAACGAGCACGAACGAGAATGTGAACTCTTGTCAATGATTTTACTCACACTTTCTTACGCATTTATTATTAACGTAGAGCCGTTCTCGATATATATATATATAAATATATCGGACTCACGGAGAGAGAGAGAGAGAGAGAGAGAGAGAGATTGATCCCTCTGAGAGATCGCTCGTTGTTTGCGCAGTGCGCAACCTTTCGAACGTAGGGACGAGAAATGTGAACCGAAACACGCGCGCGTGTTGATGTCTCGAAAGGAAATAGACGGAAGAGTAATAGTAGCAGCAGTAGCAGCAGAGAGAGAGAGAGAGAGAGAATACGTCGCTGATGACGATGATGACGATGATGACGATGATGACGTTCGTTCGTTCGTTCGTTCGTTCGTTCGTCTCCGAATATTTGGACTAACAATAAATCTTACCGCTAGAGGCAGGACCGACTAACTTATAACCCGTGGCGACATTGGACTTTATACTCGTTCGAAGTTTAACAGAAAATCATTTTTGTCGCTTCGATCGCTACCGAACGACTCTACCGTGCAGATATTTATCATCTTAATCATAATCATTATCATTATTATTATTATTATTATTATCGCATTGTCATTTTTATCTTTCTTCTTTTTGCCTTCATTCCTACTTTTATTTTTATCCCTTTTAATTTTCAATTTCCCTCCTCAATTTTTTCACTCCCTCCCCTCCACTCCTACCTTCACTCCCCTTCCGTCGGGATTAATTCCGAAAGGATCTACCTTACCGACGGAGCTTCTAGCGTCGCGTATCTCGACAAAGGTTTAAGCCGACTTTCAAATAAACCGCTCTCCAGTTCCGTTTTAATGATCGACGTCGATCATTTTAATGATGGGATCAGGTACCCGGGCGAATACTATGCTTTTCTTCAAAGAATTTTTCTCTCTGACCAAGCTCGTAATATTATTATTATTATTGTTATTATTATTATTATTGTTGTTGTTATTATTATTATTATTATTATTATTATTATTATTATTATTATTATTAAAGATCGTTCGACCATCGTACTTATCGCGTACTTTATCGTCTCACGACGATAACCAACGTGGCTCTTTCATAATCCCATTATGCGGAATGATAATGTTTATGATTATATTTTATATTCGTATTTAACGTGTTTAACGTTTCGCGATTAACTAACGTACTTTAAATTATTCGAGTGAAATTAATATTAATATAAAATATTTCGAACGAGAGATTAAACTCGAAAGGCGATTTTTTTTTTCTTTTTTTTTCTTTTTTTTTTTTTAATGTATACGTCGTACCGATCGTTCTTAAATAGTCGACGATGATTTATCTTCTTCGGGGAATATGGTCGATCGATGATACTTTTTTTTTGTTCGTTTTTGGAAATAATTAATCGATCGATCCTTGAAAAGGATCGATTAAGTATCGTTCGATAATGGCCGAACCAACGTATTCCAACAAATATCCAAAAACGATATCGCGTAGAGTATTCCTCTTTTTTGGAAGTATAACGAAGGTTATTATTTTTTTCGTTTCTTTTCTTTCTCTCTCTCTTTTTTTTTTTTTTTTTTCTAGACGTCGAGAAGATAAGGACGTTTATCATCTTCGTGATGATAATTGTCTTCGAACGTTTCCACGTGACACGGTATTCCCCCGTTTTTTTAATGAATTCATTCAACACTCTTTGGCTCATTCGATAGTTTAATCAGGCTTTTTAATTATCTGCATAAATTTATTGTATACGTACTTTATTTTTAACGGTATGTACAATATATATATATATATATATATTTTTTTTTTTTTTTTTATGGAATAATCGACGATTCTAACACGAACTTTAATTTGTCAAGATCGATGAGAGTAATTAATCCTTCAAGATAAGATTTGAAGTCGTTCTTTAAATTTCACGCGAGATCGCAAGACGTAAAAACATTTTGCAACGATGCACTCTTGTTCGTTACAGCGATCATTGTCCGTATCGTTGGAAATAATAATGTTCGTATCTATATCGATAATACGTCGAGATTAAGTGCGGATAAATTTCTATATGTAAGATTCGTACGAACTTTTCCGCGAGTCATCGTAAATAATACATCGTTTATACTCCAAAGGAGATCGCTTATCGATCACGATAGTTTACTCGCGTTTCTTTATCGAATAAAAATATCAAATCTCTCGACAATATTATCGATAATCATCTTCCGTTATACCGAGGGTGGGTGGGTGGATGGGTGGGTGGGGGGGGGGTTAAATATGTTTTAAAACAAAATAATTTTGCTTTACAAGGACGACAGAGGATCTATGTAGAGTAATATGAAACGAAGATAAGTTACGACATCTTTTTCACGCGCGTAACGTTGCCGTTTGCGTTCGATGATATCATCAACTTCAGGAGCATCAGAGTTAAACGAATTGTTACGTAAACGATGACAAGCGAAACCAACGATAAAAATGCATAAACGTCCAAGAGATCGATCTCCCACCAATTCAAGTCCATGGCCGGTGAACGTAACGCGTCCCATCCGTATTTAACGATATATTCGATCCAATAATTAGCGGTGTCGATCGGCTTCAACGGCCTATCCAAAAATTTTTCAGCGACTTTGCGGACAGCCTCCCTTAAAAAAAAAAAAAAAAAAAAGAAAAAATAATAAAATTATAATATTTCGTTATCGGTGTTCGGAGCGTCGATAAGAAAAAGTTTATAATAATATATGTTCGTAAATATTGTTCTAACGCAAATGCGTATATCATTGAAAGCCCGTTAACTTTTCACACAGACGGAGATACAGATACCTGTAAGTGGAATTATGCAAGATAGCGTTCAATGCAGCGTCCAAATCATCCTGCAACAAATTTTCATAGTCCAGTTTTATCGCGATATTCTTTTCCACGTAGTTGGCGACATTCGCAAATTGGTCGGCGAAGATTGGAATTCCGATCATTGGAACGCCGCAAGAAATGGCCTCCTGCGTCCCCATAGAACCACCGTGAGTGATAAAAGCCTTCGCGTTCGGATGTTCTAGAGATATATTCGATAGAATGATTTTGGGTCGACCGTGAGATACGATACGAACGTGAAAATTACTGAATGCAAATCTATTCATATGAACGTTACGGTCGTTGATCGATATCGCAAAGGATGGGATTATAATGAAACGTTTGCACGCTTCATTTTGCGTAATTTCAACTCACGTAAAACTTTCAATTGCGGCATCCATGGCAAAGTGTGAACGTTCTTTGGCAAACCAGGTGGTAACTCTTCCGGATTTGGAATCTTAATTAGTACATTTACCGGCGATATCCTTTCGAAGGATTTATAGAATATATCGAGTGTGTGTCTTGGAAATGATTCGATCTTGATCATCGAACCGAAAGAGAAATAGACGAAACCATCTTTGCTCTCGTCCAACCATTTCTGTAGCTCCTGTATTATGAAGTTAGAAATGAGATAAAGAAATGTTAATTCAACGAAGAAATCATTTTTCGTCGAGGTACATTCGTACGTGAGTTTTACGATTAGATTCTCTTTCTTTCGTGAACGATTCGTACGTTGACTTACGGGGGATAATTTCGAGCCGTCATCCTGAAGATGCAATCCACTGACTTCGACGAAGGCCTGCGTTAACGGCCTGACTCTGTCCAACGTAAAATATGAGTTCACCAGAATCATGGAAATATTTTTTTCCAATTGTCTCACGCTCGGTAAATTCGGACCGACGTACTTTCTTATTTGTTCGTCCTGATATTTGGTCAAATGATTGAAGTAGATCCTGTTGAAGGTCGCGTATAAAAGGTTGTACGTACGTTGCCAAATTGTCATTGGATTGTTATAGTCCAATAAATTGTTTGGTAGGATGGCAAAATTATCGGGATTTCCAATATAATGATTTTGCCACGGATAGAGAATAGAAGAACTGACTCCTATCACTGGTACGTTAAAAATGTGTCCGAATATGGCTAAACAGTGGGCACCAAGAATCTGCGGCAAATGAAAGGAAACATTTTAGTCATTACCAATTGTTTATTATTGTTATTTTAGGGAGATTTCTTTGTCAATTATAATTTTCGAATTATCAGAAATCACCTTCCATATATACATTTTCATTTACGTATTTTACGGGATCGCGCACAGAACAAGACGTACAAGAGGTATTCTCGTTTTTTACTTTTACCCTAAAGTTATTATTTGCCGTTTTCTTGAACGGTACCATTAATCGCGATATAAAGCTGCTGTCGGTGTTACTTTAAGAAAAAAGTATGGGAAAAAGAAATTACACGTAAATGAATTAATTAAAATTAAAAAAAAAAAAAAGAAAGTTGAAGAAATACCTGTATAAGAACGACGTCATAGGGTGGATCCTTCGGAGGATTGCGAATTAATTTTTGAATTTCTGGGTGTCCCAGGTATTCACAAACGTTATTACCAGCCATAGTTGACGCTATGTATACTAGGACGGCCTTCCTCACGACATTGTACGAAATGTTATTGACAATAATCCTTTGCCCTGGTACAACGATTAAATCGGTATAATTAACTAACGGCTCCTTCAATGGGAACTGACTGATCACGTCGACCTGATGGCCCTTCTTCGCGAGACCTTTCATCAAACTTTCGAACATAACAAAAGTACTCCTTCCGGAATACGGAAAAATTCCGAGAATCCTGTGGCCCTGGGTAGACGCGAGACAAAAACTCGCCAAGAAAATAACGCACAGTGACACCACCTTCATTTTCTCAACGAATCCTTCCTCCTTTTTTCTCTCTCCTTTCTCTTCGTTTTTTCTTTTTTTATTTCTTTTTTCTTCTCGTTTCTTTCCTTACGCGAATTACCTTTGCCGTCGTTGCCGCTTTCGCGATGTACGAAGAAAATTTTTAACTTATTCGCACGTTTATATACCAACCACATTTCGGGGAAAATTGATAACATTGAAGAGTAACGCTCAACGCGAAGTTATTTCAATTTAAATTCCATTCCCGTATTGTAATACGGTATATTTCCATATTTTATCGTCAAAAAAAAAAGAAAAAGAAAAAAAAAATGGGGAAAAAGAAAGATACCAACAGAATTTATTGCATATGGTGGACGGGCAAAGCGTATCTCTCTAAACTGAATAACACAAGTGGATTATTACGATTATCGGGAAAATAATAATATGTAAGGTTAATTGGTATTATTTATTTCTTTGCGTTTTTGAGTTATTATCGTGGATAATAAATATCTGAAAGGTTGATGGATATGGGTATTTAAGGCAATAGTGAATAAACGTGAGCGAGCATACTCGAGAGGTTACTATTGACGCGTGTCGGTAATGATCGACGTAGATCACAAAATTTTAACGTATCGAGGATCACCCTTTAGAGATCCAATATGTTAAAATCGTTCGTCGTTAAATACATCATCGTCATCGTTTTTCGGGGACAACACACGCTCGAAATTGATCGAACGAGGCCGATTATAGTGCCATTATCGATATAATTCGTTCGATCGCTCATCCATACGCCATCGATAATTTCGAAGTTTTTAAGTGAACGAGTGCATATAACCGATGTGACCTATCGATAACTTTTATTAAAGGGAACAACGAAATGCAACTATTGTATAATAATATTATAATACACGAGTATACCAGTTCGCGTTACTAACGGCTGATGCAAAATAATTGTTATACAGTGAACGGTATCACGTACTGTACGTATAATATATATATATATATATATATATATATATATATATATATATATATATATATATGTATATATATTGTATTTACTGACTGACCCAAATTGCAAGTTTGTATTCAGACTTCGTCACCGAACGATATACTTAATATTTGATCCATCGTATCGACACGGATTTTTTTTTTTTTTTTTTTATTTTGTACAAAAATATCGATTACTATTTCATTCGTTCGTAGCATTTACGTTTGGTTTTATCGGTAAAAATCGCAAACAATGACACTCAAAAATATTCCAATGTCGAGTTATTATATTTAAAACAATCTGAGCATTAAAGTCGTTTGATAAATTCGTTAGAATTAAAGGAAAAAAATATTTTTTTTAAATTGAGATACGGAGACAAAAGGTAAATTTGGAAGTAAAAAGTGTTCGAATATTTTCCAAAAGTCGTCACAGATAAGACAATATATATTTTCTAAAGAAAACTCTTTATCGGTTTATGATTCATTCATATTTTGACATCGGCTTGAAGTTACAATGATCTTAAAAATATCATTACAAATATACCGTCTGTTGAATATTTTGTTACGAACAGAGTCCAAATAAATTCATTTATTTTTAGAATACTATGGAATCGTTTAACACGAAACCAGAATGCTATGACATCTTCTTCAAGCGTATAACTTCGACGTTTGCGGTAGATAAAACCATGCTCAGAAGCATTAGAATTATGCGAATTGTTACGTAAAGGATGGCGACTGTGACCAGCAATAGGAATGCATATACGTCTAAAAGATCGACTTCCCACCAATTAAAGTCCATGGCCGGTGATCGAAGCGCGTCCCATCCATATTTCACGATATATTCGATCCAATGATTAGCGGTGTCGATCGGTTTCAACGGCCTATCCAAAAATTGTTTTGCGACTTTACGCGCAGCCTCCCTACGAAATATAATATTGTCGTTATTCAGAGTGTCGGATACAAAACGTATATAATAATATATTAAACATATACGATTAGAAGACGACAGTGTATCGCGTACCTTCATTAAAAATAATATTCGAACACGAAACGAGAATATATTTTTATATGCGTATATTTACATATGTATACGTTGTATGCTCCTTCAGATTATTGTCTTTGAACCGACAAAAAGCAATGAAGGCATTAACTACACTCGTAGAAGGTTCGTACCTGTAAGTGGAATTATGCAAGACAGTGTTCAATGCAGCGTCCATATCATCCTGCGACAAATTTACGTAGTCCAGTTTTATCGCGATATTCTTTTCCACGTAATTGGCGACATTTGCAAATTGGTCGGCGAAGATTGGAATTCCGATCATTGGAACGCCGCAAGAAATGGCCTCCTGCGTCCCCATAGAACCACCGTGAGTGATAAAAGCCTTCGCGTTCGGATGTTCTAGAGATATATTCGATAGAGTGATTCTGGGTCGACTGTGAGTTACGATACTAACGTGAAAATTACTGAATGTAATCTATTCATATGAACGTTACGGTCGTTGATCGATATCGCAAAGGATGGGATTAT
Organism: Dolichovespula saxonica; assembly: GCA_911387935.1. Taxonomy (NCBI): domain Eukaryota; kingdom Metazoa; phylum Arthropoda; class Insecta; order Hymenoptera; family Vespidae; genus Dolichovespula; species Dolichovespula saxonica. The sequence goes on from OU427012.1 coordinate 3,110,472, forward strand.
AATGAAACGTTTGCACGCTTCATTTTGCGTAATTTCAACTCACGTAAAACTTTCAATTGCGGCATCCATGGCAAAGTGTGAACGTTCTTTGGCAAACCAGGTGGTAACTCTTCCGGATTTGGAATCTTAATTAGTACATTTACCGGCGATATCCTTTCGAAGGATTTATAGAATATATCGAGTGTGTGTCTTGGAAATGTTTCGATCTTGATCATCGAACCGAAAGAGAAATAGACGAAACCATCTTTGCTCTCGTCCAACCATTTCTGTAGCTCCTGTATTATAAAGTTAGAAATGAGATAAAGAAATGTTAATTCAACGAAGAAATCATTTTTCGTCGAGGCACATTCGTACGTGGGTTTTACGATTAGATTTTCTTTCTTTCGTGAACGATTGGTACGTTGACTTACGGGGGATAATTTCGAGCCGTCATCCTGAAGATGCAATCCACCGACTTCGACGAAGGCCTGCGTTAACGGCCTGACTCTGTCCAACGTAAAATATGTGTTCACCAGAATCATGGAAATATTTTTTTCCAATTGTCTCACGCTCGGTAAATTCGGACCGACGTACTTTCTTATTTGTTCGTCCTGATATTTGGTAAAATGATTGAAGTAGATCCTGTTGAAAGTCGCGTGCAAAAGGTTGTACGTACGTTGCCAAAATGTCATTGGATTGTTATAGTTCAATAAATTATTCGGAAGGATGGCAAAATTATCGGGATTTCCAATATAATGATTGTGCCACGGATAGAGAGTACAAGAACTTACTCCTATCACTGGTACGTTAAAAAGGTGTCCGAATATGGCTAAACAGTGAGCACCTAAAACCTATTGAAAATGAAAATGACAATCTAGTTATTATCAAATCTTTCATATTATCATTTTATGATGATCCTATTGTCGAGAATTATCGAATCATCGTCATACTTCTGCGTATATTTTTGTTCAGACAATTTTGGGCGATCGTGAACAGAAACGGACGTAAGTATATCGATTTTTCGTCATTATTCGAAAAATATCGTTCGCATCGAGTTTGCGCGAGACTATCGATTATACCGTCCCGTTAATTAATCACGTACGAGTTTTCTTTCCTTAATGCTATTCGGGTTGTCGAAAGCAAACAAATTCGAGAGTATATAATTCTTTACAGTCACGGTCGTGGACGTGACCTAAGTCAGTTTTTTTAACATTTAATCGTTAACCGGTTGCATAATCGTTTCCTTCTTTTTTCCGTTCTTCTTCTATTTTTCTTTTTCGCTTTTTTCTTTTTATCTCTCTTGAACACCATTGAAATGCGTGCGTCATCGAAAATGTTTCGTGGTGGTGATATGCAAACGTTCGACGTGACGCATGATGGAAATGAAGCTCCGTCGGTCTTATTTTAATAGAACGGATTAAAGAGAAATAAATAAGAAAACTTGAAAATAAAAAATAAAAAAAAAAAAAAAAGAGAAAAGAAAGTTAAAGAAATACCTGTATAAGAACGACGTCGTAGGGCGGATCCTTCGGGGGATTGCGGATTAGTTTTTGGATTTCTGGATGTGCCAGGTGTTCGCAAACGTTGTTACCGCCTATGGTCGACAATCCGTGTACCGTGACGAATTTACTCGCGAATTCGTACGACACGTTATTGACGATATTCCTTTGCTGTGGTATAACGATTAAATCGGTATAATTTACGAACGGCTCCTTCAATGGGTACTGACTGATCACGTCGACCCGATGACCCTTCTTGGCGAGACCTTTCATCAAATTTTCGAACATTACGAAATGACTCTTACCCTGAAACGGAAATAATCCGAGTATTCTGTATCCTTGAGTTGACGCGAGACAGAAACTCGTCCAAAAAATAATCCACGGTAACACCCTCATTTCTTTCATACGAATCCTTTTTCCTTTTTCTTTTTCTTTTTTCTTTTTTCTTTGTCTTCGTTCCTCCGTGGTTTATCTCCTTTCCTTATGCAAAGTACCGTCGTTACAACCGCTTGTTCGATATCTGACATATCTTTCGAAACATCCATTCTTTTATATACGAAATCGAAATATTCCAGTCACAAAGCGATAACTTCTCGTTAGGATATCGTTCAATTTGAATTTTTTTTTTTTTTTTTTTTTTTCTTTTTATCGTTTATATTTGTATTTTCCCCTCATTAATACTGTACCTGTCTATGGTCTACGTCTTGACAAATGTAATTCGTAATTTCGTTTAACGACCGGTGTGCCTGCACGAAACCGACGTACGATAATTAATCAACGAACGATCGAATTCTTGTTTGTTTTATCGAGAAAATGTAAATATTTCGAGACAATTTCGTTCGCTTTCGTTTTTTTTTTTTTTTTAATTTTTTTTTTTATTTTTCGAAATCGATACTTACGTATCGATATTACGATAAAGCCCGAACAATGTCCCGGTGAATCAATGATATTTAAGGCCGTAAAAGAGTACGCGTTTAGGAAGATCTCGAAGATCAATCGTAAAAAGATCCAACGCGTTAAACATCCTCGATCGTCGATCGTTCGTCGTTAAATTTATCATAAGCGTTTCGAGGATTCACCCTTGGAATTAATCGAACGTGAACGATTATCGTCCTATTATCGACGTAACGTAGTCAATCTTGACGTTGAAATGATCATTACAACGTAAAGATATTTTAAGTGAATAATTTAAAGCAGGCGATCCTACAAATCGATAACTTTTATTAACGTTAACGACAATATTCAACGATAATAACTATTATATGACAGTATTACGATAAACAGTATCAGTTGGTGTTATTATATTATAGAGTAAACAATATCACGTACTGTACGTACATATTGTATTTTCTGAATGACACAAAATTGCAAGTTGGTATCGTGAGTTCGTCCTCGAACTATATCATTAATAATCGGTCAAATCGTATCGATATGAATTACTTTTTATTTTGTACAAAAATATCGATTACTATTTCATTCTTTCGTAATATTTTCGTTTGGTTTTATCGGTAAAAATCGCGAACAATGACTCTCAAAAATATTCCAATGTCGAGTTATTATATTTAAATCAATCTGAGCATTAAAGTCGTTTGATAAATTCGTTAGAATTAATGGAAAAACATTTTTTTTTTTTTTTTTTTTTTTTTTTTTTAAATTGAGATACATAGACAAAGGTAAATTTAGGAAGTAATAGATATACGAATATTTCCACGAGTCGTCATAGATAAGACATGACGTATTTTCTAAAGAAAACTCCTTATCGGTTTATGATTTATTCATATTATGACGTCGGCTTGGAGTGACATTGATCTTTAAAATATCATTAAAAAAATACCGTCTGTTGAATATTTTATTACAAACAAAGTCCAAATAAATTCATTTATTTTTAGAACACTATGGAATCGTTTAAAACGAAACCAGAACGCTATGACATCTTCTTCACGCGCGAAACTTCGACGTTTGCGTTAGATAAAACCATGCTCAGAAGCATTAGAATTATGCGAATTGTTACGTAAAGGATGGCGACTGTGACCAGCAATAGGAATGCATATACGTCTAAAAGATCGACTTCCCACCAATTAAAGTCCATGGCCGGTGATCGAAGAGCGTCCCATCCGTATTTCACGATATATTCGATCCAAAAATTAGCGGTGTCGATCGGCTTCAACGGCCTATCCAAAAATTGTTTTGCGACTTTACGCGCAGCCTCCCTACGAAATATAATGTTATCGTAATTCAGAGTGTCGGATACAAAACGTATATAATAATACATTAGACATATACGATTAGAAGTCGATAGTGTATCGTGTACCTTCATTAAAAATAATATTCGAACACGAAACGAGAATATATTTTTATATGCGTACATTTACATATGTATACGTTGTATGCTCCTTCAGATTATTGTCTTTGAACCGACAAAAAGCAATGAAGGCATTAACTACACTCGTAGAAGGTTCGTACCTGTAAGTGGAATTATGCAAGACAGTGTTCAATGCAGCGTCCATATCATCCTGCGACAAATTTACGTAGTCCAGTTTTAACGCGATATTCTTTTCCACATAATTGGCGACATTTGCAAATTGGTCGGCGAAGATTGGAATTCCGATCATTGGAACGCCGCAAGAAATGGCCTCCTGCGTCCCCATAGAACCACCGTGAGTGATAAAAGCCTTCGCGTTCGGATGTTCTAGAGATATATTCGATAGAATGATTTTGGGTCGACCGTGAGATACGATACGAACGTGAAAATTACTGAATGTAATCTATTCATATGAACGTTACGGTCGTTGATCGATATCGCAAAGGATGGGATTATAATGAAACGCTTGCACGCTTCATTTTGCGTAATTTCAACTCACGTAAAACTTTCAATTGCGGCATCCATGGCAAAGTGTGAACGTTCTTTGGCAAACCAGGTGGTAACTCTTCCGGATTTGGAATCTTAATTAGTACATTTACCGGCGATATCCTTTCGAAGGATTTATAAAATATATCGAGTGTGTGTCTTGGAAATGTTTCGATCTTGATCATCGAACCGAAAGAGAAATAGACGAAACCATCTTTGCTCTCGTCCAACCATTTCTGTAGCTCCTGTATTATGAAGTTAGAAATGAAATAAAGAAATGTTAATTCAACGAAGAAATCATTTTTCGTCGAGGCACATTCGTACGTGGGTTTTACGATTAGATTTTCTTTCTTTCGTGAACGATTGGTACGTTGACTTACGGGGGATAATTTCGAGCCGTCATCTTGAAGATGCAACCCACCGACTTCGACGAAGGCCTGCGTTAACGGCCTGACTCTGTCCAACGTAAAATATGTGTTCACCAGAATCATGGAAATATTTTTTTCCAATTGTCTCACGCTCGGTAAATTCGGACCGACGTACTTTCTTATTTGTTCGTCCTGATATTTGGTCAAATGATTGAAGTAGATCCTGTTGAAGGTCGCGTGTAAAAGGTTGTACGTACGTTGCCAAAATGTCATTGGATTGTTATAGTCCAATAAATTGTTTGGTATGATGGCAAAACTATCGGGATTTCCAATATAATGATTGTGCCACGGATAGAGAGTACAAGAACTGATTCCTATCACTGGTACGTTAAAAAGATGTCCGAATATTGCTAAACAGTGGGCACCAAGAACCTGCGACAAGTGAAAGTAAACATTTTAGTCATTTACAATTGTTTGATATTTTTTATTTTAGAGAGATTTCTTTGTCGATTATACTTTTTGAATTATCCGAAAAAATATTTATACATATACATATTAATTATTCTCGTTCTTTACCCCTAAAGTTATTGTTTCCGATGACTTTGAACGAGACTATTAATTACCGTCCCATTAATTTACTGCAAATAGTTGTTTGTTCTTTTTTTTAACGCTATTGACCGGTCAAAAGCAAAGAAATTTCGTGAGTCATGGCGAAGTATAGAACTTGGTCAATTTAACATTTAATCGTTAACCTCTCGCGTAATTTTTTCTTCCTATTTCCGTCTTTTTGCGTGTATTTTTTTTCTCCTTCTTCTTCTTCCTCTACTTCTACCATTCACCGCGTATCCATTTCCCGTCTCGTTATCTCCTTCGAACACCATTGATATTCATGCACGCTCGTCATTGTAAATGCCACGTGCAGATATGCAAACTTTCGAAATGTCGCATAAAAGATGCTAAATGTAGCCGTCGTCGTCTACGTTTTCGTTGTTTCGGAAAAAATGACGATGAACAATTCGACGAAATAATTAAATGGCCATAAATCATAATTAAAATAAATTACCTCTATCAGTACGACGTCATAGGGTGGATCCTTCGGTGGATCGCGGATTAGTTTTTGTATCTCCGGATGGCCCAGGTATTCGCAAACGGGATTACCACTTATCGTTGAAACCGCGTGTACCGTGAATATATTAATTGCCACGTCGTACGACACGTTGTTCAACGTATTACCTTGCGTTTGTATCACAATCAAATCGTTGTAATTAAATACTGGCTTTGTCTGAGGGAAAGGACTGATCACGTCGACCCTATGACCCTTCTCGGCGAGCCCTTTCATCAGTGTTTCGAACATGATGAAATGACTTTTCGCTCTGTAAGGAAACACACCGAGTATCCTGTATCCATGTCCTAACGTCAGGCACAGATCCATCCAAAAAATTATGCACAAAGACAGTTTCATCGTTTTTCTTCCTTCTTCTTCTTCTTCTTCTTTCTTTTCTTTCTTTTTCTATTTTTCTCTTCCTTACCGTCTTCCATCTATGCCGGTATACCCACTCGCTTCCTTTCCCATGTGTCGTTCGTTTCAACTCATCACCCTTTATTTATAAACTCCGCGTATCATCATAGCGTATCAACCGACGATTGATAATATTAAGGAGGAAAGAAAAACAACGCTCGCCTCGATATATTCTTGTTTGTTTGTTTGTTTGTTTTTTTCTTTTTTTAATTTATTCCTTTTCATTTGAATTCAATTTTCTTACGAAAATAGTACGTTTCCGTTTGTTCTTTTTTTTTCGCCACGACGGACGGGCGCGTGCACGTCGACCGAACGTTTTTTCAAACCTTCGTACATTATTACGATTATCGTAAAAAAAAAAAAAAAAAAGAAGAAAGAAAAAAAAAATATTGATACGACGACCGGTATTTTCGATTTTTCCGTCTTTTTTTTTTTTTTTTTTTTTTTTTTTTTTTCGTACGAGTATCCGTGATAACGAACGCAAAAATGTACGGCGTATATATACTTATTATTTAAGTCGTAGATTATAGTGTTCACTCGAAGAAGTTAGTATTGTCGGCGAGTGTCTCCGTTGACGATTACGACGAGGAATCAGAAAGAAAAAAAGTTTTCATTCGCCGTATTATTGGAAATAATCGTCGATCGTTCGACGATCATTTTTTTTTTTTTATTTCGTACCTCGAACTTCTGGATCACGAATTTATCGATGAACGTATAAACACCGTAAGTTCGATCGATCATTACTCGCGGTCGATATTAATCGAACTAAAAAAAAAAAAAAAAAAAAAAGAAAAGAAAAGAAAAGAAAAAATCGGTGACCGTTGTGGGGGTCATCGCGTCGATGATATATTCGTTCATTATGGCTCTTGAAATACTCGATAATCGATGACTAAAAAAGGTTTTTAAAATGAATACCGAAAGGTCGCGTAATCATTGATGATGATGATGATCCCTCCACCGATGATAACTTTTATTAACGTAAGAACGTCCGAAACGACCGAACGTTACCATCGTAACTGTTGTACGATAATATTCTAATTATTATATGCATATGTTATATACGGTAAACGATAACGCCCACTCACTTTACGTTTGAGAGAGTATAGAATTCGTACTGCGATCGATTCGACTTATCGATTGATTTTACGTGGAGTTTATTCATAGTCGTCATAGTCGTCATAGTCGTCATCGTCCACGGGGCCAGGGCCTCTGATAAAATAGCTATTAACGATTATTATTATTCATTTTTCGTTGCGATAAGCGGATCAATCCCTCGGTTGCCAAGGCTTCGAATCGTTCAACATTTATCGTTCCTAGTATTAAATTATCGTTTTGAGATATTTCTTAAAAAAAAAAAAAAAAAAAAAAAAAAAAAAAAAAAAAAAAAAAAAAAAAAAAAAAAAAATTGCGAGTCAACGAGATAACCGAAGAACGTTTGAAGAGACAATTAAAAAGAAAAGGAAAGGAAAGGAAAGTAAAGTAAAAGAAGAACGTGGATTGGCCTAGACAGTGCCTGCTGTTGTAATATGTTCTCACATTAGATATCAACATGAAGATGGATCGTGAATCTCTTCGTTTTTTTTTTTTTTTTTGTTTTCTCCTATAAATACATATGAACAGTATAAACTAATCTCTTTTTATTCTAGCGATCCGTGAGTGCGCAACGATAAAAAAAAAACGATATTCGTTTAGTAACAATCGAAGTTTCTCGATAGTTTTCCCATAGGAACATTTTTTTTTTTTTTTTTTTTTTTTTTTTTTTTTTTTTTTTTTTTTTTTGAAAAATTACTTGTTCCTTTTTCTCTTTGTTCTTTTCTCTTCTCTCGAATAACATCAAAATTGTTTTACCATCGTGTCGCGATCGAAACGCGAGTTTTAAAAGTTCAATTAGAATTAACAAAATTAATTCGATCCTTTCGATTAGACTCTTCCCTCCACTCCTCTCCTCCCACATTTTATTCGCGTTAATTAAGCGCAATTTTTTTTATTGCGCAAGTGGTACTGCGTTCGACGATCGTAAACTTTTCGGTAGAATCGAAGTGCTGCGAACGTTTGTTATTTCGACGAAAAAAAAAAAAAAGAAAAAAAAAATTGTATACATTATCGTCGAGGAGAGCATTAAAAAGGTTTGTCGAACCTTTTTACATTGTTAAAAAGATATGATCGATATTTTCGCGAGTTCTCGCGTTAAAACGCAAGTAATCCGTCATATTATAACTCGTTATCACTTTTCGCGTATACTAACTGGTTAGTCCTAAGGGTTATTGACTTCAATTGAACTTCTTCATCCTAAGTATTATTTCATTACGTATCATTTATTTTCCCCAATGGCGGCGATCGTGTACGATCCGTATCCCCATATAGACTTTTATCATTGTAGGAAAAATAAGAATCACCATTTCGAATCTTTCGTAGTTTTCTTTCCTTTCTATCTTTTTTCTTTTTTTTTTTTTTATTATTATTATTTTCTCGTTTCGTTTCGTTTCGTTTCGTTTTATCGATAAAAATAGCGAATCAACGACTCGCAAAAATATCGATATGTCGAGTATTTACATACGTATCAATCGTTAAATATTAATGTTTTCGTTTGGACGAATTGTTGTTACAATTGATAAGATGAAAAAAAAAAAAAGAAAAAAAGAAAAGAAGAAAAAAAAATACATAGCCGAGGAACAAATTTGGAAATATTGTATACATATATTCGAATATTTTCGCGAGTTATCTTAGATGAGATAACGTTACTTATTTTCGATATTAAGTGCGAGCACGATGATCCATAAAATTCGTTCGTTCGCATCATACATCGAAATCGGCACGAAGTTAAAAATCGATCCTTCAAAACTTCAGATCGGATTTATTCGTTTATTGAATATTTACGTTGGTAATAATAACGGGGGGTTCGATTAAATTCCATGGCGTGTCCATTTAATGAAGCTATGTGGAATTGTTCGAAAGAAGAGAGAGATAGAGATAGATAGATAGATAGATAGAGAGAGAGAGAGAGAGAGAGAGAGAGAGAGAGAGAGAGAGAGAGAGAGAGAGCGAGAGCGGATTTTTACGAGGTCTTCTTCGTTCGCGAAACTTCGGTGTTTGGGGTAGATAAAACCATGCTCAGAAGCATTAGAATTATGCGAATAGTTACGTAAAGGATGACAACTGTGACCACCAATAGGAATGCGTATACGTCTAAGAGATCGACTTCCCACCAATTCAAATCCATGGCTGGTGAACGTAACGCGTCCCATCCGTATTTAACGATATATTCGATCCAATAATTGGCTACGTCGATCGGCTTCAATGGCCTGTCAGAAAACTTCTTTCCTAGTATACGCACGGTCTCCCTAAAAAATAAAAAATTTATATATATGTGTTTGTGTGTATTTTCGTCGTTATCGAGAATAATTGAAAACCGAAAAGGTATAAATGTATAATAATGTGTTTGGTGTATATATATATATATATATATATATATATATATATATATATATATATATATATATATATATATATATATATATATATATATATATATATATATATATACAGGGTGTCTCAGCTAAATGAGCCTAAATATTTTCTTTATTTTTTTTTTTTTTTATGACGCGAGATACTTTGAATGGTTTATGAATCATTTTTTATGAATTTTTTGTAAGGTCGTCGGTATTTTTTCGACCCTATAATCGTATATTTTTATTTTTTTTTAATATCATGGTCTCCTTTAGCTTGAGACACCACGTATATCGTGCGCGCGCCTATATAATTATTTGAGTCGATGGAATAACGTGTTCATTCCTTGTTTGAGAAAAGAAAAAAAAAAAGAAAAAGAAACGAAAAGAAAAGAAAAGAAAATAATCGAAATAATCGGACGATCATTACCTGTAAGTGGAATTATACAAAATGGCGTTCAATGCAGCGTCCATATCATCCTGCGACAAATTTTCATAATCCAATTTAATCGCAATATTCTTCTGCACGTAATTGTCGATATTTATAAATTGATCGGCGAACAATGGTATTCCGATCATCGGAACGCCGCAAGTAATGGCCTCCTGGGTCCCCATAAGACCACCATGAGTGATAAACGCTCTCACGTTTCGATGTTCTACAAAAAAAAAAAAAAAAAAAATATATATATATATATATAAATTCGATATCGTGACTCGTGAAAATTTCTAAAAGTCAATATTAATTACTTACAGGGAACGTTAAGCTCGTTCGAAGGAATATTTCGAAAGGATACGAGGGATATACGATTAAAAAAAAAAAAAAAAAAAAAAAAAAAACAGGTTCGTACGAGTATCGTTTTTTCCATCTATCTCCGGATAAAATAATAAAAATAGGAACACGGCAAACTCACGTAAAACTTTCAATTGCGGTATCCACGAAGACGTGTGAACGTTCTTCGGCAAACCAGGCGGTAATTCTTTCGGATTTGGTATCTTCATTAATATATTTACCGGTGATATCCTTTCGAAGGATTTATAGAATATATCGAGTATGTGCCTTGGAAACGATTCGATCTTGACCATCGAACCGAACGAGAAATAAACGAAACCGTCCTTGCTCTCGTCCAACCATTTCTGTAGCTCCTGTATCGTGTGGTGTTTGAAACGAAATTTTAAAAAATAAAAAAAAAAAAAAAGAACAGAGAAAAAAGAAAAGAAAAGAAAAATGTCGATACAACGAAGAAATGATTTTCACGTCGAGATGACATTTTTTTTTCTTTTTTTACTTTTTTTTTTTTTTTTTTCTTCGTACGTTTACCTCGTACGTTTACTTACCGGCGATAATTTCGAGCCGTCATCCTGAACGTGCAATCCACCGACCTCTATCAAAGCCTGCGTAATAGGTCTAATTCCGCTCATGGTGAAATACGAGTTGACCAATATCATTGAAATATTCCTTTCCAATTGTCTTATACTCGGTAAATTCGGACCGACGTACTTTCTTATTTGTTCGTCCTGATATTTTGTCAAATGATCGAAGTATACATTGTTGAAGGTTGTGTGCAATAGGTTGTACGTACGTTGCCAAAATGTCATTGGATTGTTATAATTCAATAAATTGTTCGGTAGGATCGCCAAATTTTCGGGATTTCCGATGTAACGATTCGTCCATGGATAGAGGGCCGCCGAACTGACGCCTATAACCGGCGCGTTCAAAACATGTCCGAGTACGGCGAAACAGTGGGCACCAAAAATCTACGACAATTATAAAAAAAAAAAAAAAACAAAAAACAAAATTAAAAAAAAAAAAAAGAGAGAACGAACAAATCGATTGTCACGAAATATTTTTCGTATTATCGTCGTCGTCGTCGTAGTCGCGTTTTATACGGACGATCGGACTCTTTCGAAATTATTAAAATTTATCTACCTCGTGTATACGCGAGGAATTTTTAAAAAAATTTTCTTTTTGCCTTTCCCTTGCCATTCTCGTCGTTAATATTGTCGTAAAATTATTCGTTTTAAAACGGGGGAAAAAAAAAAAAAAAAAAAGAAAGAATCGATCGTCACCGCGTTGCTTTAATTTCGTTATATTTATCGCGCAATGTAAAAATGTAAAGCGTAGTCATGGTCGATAGAACGTGCACGATTTATTGTAACTATCGATCTCGTTCGCTTCTTCCTGTAATTCGTGTATTTTTTATTTTTTTTTTTTTTTTTTTATTATCTCTCACGTTTCGCACGGAGATACGTCACAGAAGAAGAACGATCACGCGAATATATAAATATATATATATATATATATATATATATATATATATATATATATATATATATATATAAATATATATATATATATATATATATATATATATATATAAATATATATATATATATATATATATATATATATATATATATATATATATATATATATATATAATACTTGGATATGCGAATTTTCATCGCACGTCATAAATATCGTGTTATGTCGGTTGTATATCAAATATAAAGAAGAGGGTTAAACGTATACGTGCACGTGTTTTACGATATAAGGAAAGGATGAGCCAACGATGGATAAATAAAAATAAATAAATGACAAGTAATAAATACCTCTATCAGGATGATATCGTAAGATTTGTATCTCGTTGGTTCGCGTATTAATTTTTGTATTTCTGGATCGGCCAAAATTTCGCAAATTTCATTACCGGTGATAATCGCTACCGTGTATATCGGATGATCTATTATATTCCTCATCATATCGAGCGTAAGGTTATTGATCCAATTTAATTGCGATTTCAATACAATTAAGTCGGTATAATTGGCAAATGGCTTTTTCAATGGAAACGGACTGATCATGTCGATCTGGTGGCCCTTCTTGGCGAGACCCTTCGTCAATGACTCGAACATAATGAAGTGACTTTTTATGTTTAGCGGAAATATTCCGAGTATTCGATATCCACGGCTTAACGTGAGACACAAGACCAACAAAGTGATAACGCACTTTAACAGTTTCATTTTTCTTCTTCGAAAATTTTTTTTTTTCTCTTTCTCTCTCTCTCTCTCTCTCTCTCTCTCTCTCTTTCTCTTTAATATATTTCGTTTTCTTCCTCTTCCTATTGCAAGCTCTTGTCGTACACCTCTACTATTCTCTACAATGTTTCAGTTTAATTCATACGTTCGTTAATATATTATATATGTATATACATATATATATATATTTATACGTCACTTGTTCGATAGTAACTTCGTCGCATATATAATTACTATATCATTATTGTTAACGTAAAAGTTAAATTTTAAACTTATATATACGTACATATATATATATAAATTTTCCCAATGATGTCACTCGTTCGATAATAACTTCTTCACGTTTATAATTACAATATAATTATTGCTAACGTAGAAGCAGAATTTTTAACGGACAAAAATTTACATTGCAATAATTTATATATATTTATATTTATTTATAAATATTATTTATATGTATTATTTATATATTTTACATTTATATTATATTTACGTTAATTTTATTTAGAAAAATTTTATCAAAAGTGATAACGTCGAAATGGACAACGAACACTTACGTTTGATTTCTTCGGAATATCAAACAAAAAAAAATTTAAAAATTGGAAAGAAAAGAGGAGAGAAAGTGTCAAAGAGCGTTTACTATAATGATAATAATAATAATAATAATTATTATTATTATTATTATTATTATTAAGATCGCAACCGAAGAACGATCGAAAGATTTTTTCTTTTTTTTTTTTTTTTACGTACTAACAATGTTTCGCCGGAGAATAATTATTGAAAACTGTTTCGAATCGTCGTTCGTTTATTACAAAGAAACGTTTCTTATGTTTTCTTTTTTCTTTTTTTTTTTTTTTCTTAAATCACCCGATCCGACATTGTTTAAATGCTACTCGACGAGTCATTCGAATACATATATATATAACCTGGTACATATAACAAAACGAATTTCATTAACTAAACGATAAGGAAAAATAATGCCGATAAATAAAACTAACGAGGAAGAATATTTTACATCGATTTGCATTAACAAATAATATTATTATTTATTTATTTAAATCATCGACGTTACGTTACCACGAATTCGAATACGATGACGTTTTAACCATAGATATATCATTATTATTATTATTATTAATTATTATTATTATTATTATCATTATCATTCTAATATAGACCGACGTAAGAGGATCACGTAACATTTAATAAATAATTTGTTATATATACCCGTTAGAAGTAAGAATTACGTGATGTTAGATAAGTTCGGTACCATTTTCTTTTTTCTCTTTTTCTTCTCTCTCTCTCTCTCTCTCTCTCTCTCTCTCTCTCTCTCTCTCTCTCTCTCTCTCTCTCTTCTTTTCTTTACGGTCGATTCATTACAATCAATTTTTATTAACCCTCTCGTTAGTTTCAATTGACCAACAAAACAAGCAGTCTACGTCGTTTTCAGTATTTTATATTTGAAAGACAGAACAACGTGAACGTTTATGTAGCATTTTCTTTTTATTCCTCTTCTTCTTCTTCTTCTTCTTCTTTTTTTATTTTTATTTATTTATTTATCGCTTTTAACGCTTGAAAAAATCTATTTTTCTAACCCTTGAGAATAATAAACAACTTTACGGAATATTCGTACGAGATCAACGCTCGTTGTCCACGATCGATCGATCGATCCATGGCTTTTTTTTTTTTTTTTAATTTTTCTTTTTCTTTCCTCGCAAGACTAACCATAAAAATCGACATTATTATTTAATCGTCGTTGCTTTACGACCTCTTTTCCGAAGTCTTAGTCGTCTCGTCGCGTTTAAAAAGCCTCATTAAAAAGCTGAATTCATCGAATTAATTAATCGAATTAATTACTCGAATTAATTACTCGCGTTACCTTTCGTTAAGGTAAGTTTTTAACGAACCGGGGGGTGGGGGAGGGGAGGGGACGTCGTTTTTAAACTCATCGCGAACCGCAGCGGTTTAATAACGGGGATTTGGTGGAAAAATAAAAGGAAAAAAAAAAAAATGAAAAAATGAAAAAAGATAAAAAGAAAAATAACGTTTCGCGCGGATTACATTACTTTAGCTAGTTTAATATAATATAAACGTGCGTATCCACTTGTTGCGCGTACTTCGGTAAAATCGTAATCGCTAAAATTGCGTGTCAACGTTGCGTGAAGAGAAAAGGGGGTCGATCGATTTAAAAGATAATTGATTTTAATTATAGATTAACTGTCAACTTTAATAATTTATCGTAACAGTAAACAATGATATTTAATAATGATACGTTATATATATATGTGTGTGTGTGTGTGTGTGTGTGTATTAATCGTTGTACATTTTTGCAATTGGATCGAATTGATTCGATTTGTTAAGTGTTTTCGAGAGATAACGATTTTTTTTTTTTTTTTTTTTTTTTTTTTATTATTAACGAACGTTATTCTACGACGACTTACGCGAGATAAGATACGATCATAAACGAATATCTTGGTTCGTTCGCAAAGTCAACAAACCAGTATGTGCAGTTTCGATTTAATTGATAGTAAAAAAAAAAAAAAAAGAATAAAAAGATAAAAAAAAAAAAAAAAGGAAGAAAGAATCAAACGCGAGACGAACTTTTCAGACCGAGTAATTAGATTAAAACGTTAATAAGGTTTCTGTTTCTTCGATTGATCATCGGGAACGTATTTTACTACGTTCCTCATTTTAACGACACACACGCGCACACATTTATATTTAAATTAGAAATGAGATTCGAGATGATTTATACGAAATGATTTAGGCGAATGATGATTTATATTCTTTCGATGTCGTTAATTCAATCGTCATCCTATTGCAACACTTTATCGTACGAAATCGATTCGATTCGTTTCATTAAATTTTATTATCTTCGACGATCGTAAATATTATTATCGTAGATAATGTGTCGCTCGTTGGACCCTTGAGAGTTCGTAGAAAAAACCAAAAAAATAAAAAAAAAATATATATATATATATATTTATATACGAAATTTGCGACTATATCTATGATAATTTATGGCAAACGAAAAAGGCAATAAATTCTGTTATGTGCGTAACGATGACTAATTATGTCTTTTGTTCGTTTCTTTATTTTCTTTTTTCTTTTTTTTTTTTTTTTTTTTTTTTTTTTTTTTTTTTTTTATTATTTTCATTTATTTTTTTTATTGCGTTCGCGTGACGACATTGGGAACATTGGGAAATATTTCCTTTCGAGCTTTCGTTATCGATTTCTTTTCTCTCTTCCTTTTTATTTTTTTCCTTTGTTCTTTTTTCCCTTTCTCTCTTCGTCGACAATTTACGGTTTACGGGCTCGTTACGTTTCCATTTTGTTCCAAGTTACTGCACACAGCACTTGGTTTCCATGAAATTCGGTGTTGATGGATGGATGGATAATGGGAGGGAAGTAGTGGAAAGGGGAGAGATGTTTACAAGACCCACGTCATAACGAAAAATAGAGAAAGAGAGAGAGAGAGAGAGAGAGAGAGAGAGAGAGAGAGAGAGAGAGAGAGAGAGAGAGAGAGAATTATTTCACGAGAAAACAAGTGGAATAATCTGTTTCTTAAAGCGAAGAATAATTTTCTATCGCGTGAACTTTATCAGCGTTTAGCAGGGACCTATTGCAAATTAAAAAAAAAAAAAAAAAAAAAAAAAAGGAAAAAAGAAAGAAAAAACCAAACAAAAAAAAATAAAATAATCCAACGACCGTGAAAAATGTCTCGTTATTATTTTCTGACGAGTCGTAGGACCGATTAGATTTTTTTTTTTTTTTTTTTTTTTTTTTTAGAAACGATCGACACACGCGCACACGCACGCACAGAGGATAGTTCGATTCAATCAGATTTAAAAGGAACGATCCTACGAGTAAATACGATTTACGAGTAAAATCGATTTTATCGCGGAAAAATTTTAACGCCTTACATAAAGGAAAAGTTATCGGACCGATTTAACTAACGAACCATCATCCCTTTTCCTCGATTTTAATCACGCGCATAATGTTACGTTTCGTTCTCGAGAAGGAACGTATAACGAATCGCACGAACAACCCCCGAGAGATTATCGCTTTAACGCGAAAGGAAAAAAATTATGGCCGACGATCCAAGGAGTTAATTAATTTTAACAAATTAATTCGCTCGCCGATTCCTTTGGTCAAGGCTTTTCTATTTTCTCTCTCTCTCTCTTTCCCTTTCCTTTCATCCTCCTTATTCTTCTTCTTCATCTTCATCTTTGCTTCAAACAAATTGATTTGTCTCGCGAGATAACGATTTTCACCTTTCCAAATAAATTCTTACGATCGAATAGAGTTTCATATATAATTATTTTATAATGTAAAATATAAATATTATTTGCCGATAAATTATTTTATCGAATATTATTTGTCGTGTAAATTCGATAAATTCGAAAGTAGGGAGGATGAAAAGAAAGTAATGAAAAGAAAGAAAATGGATAAAAATGGTTTTAGTTACCTCTATCAAAATGACGTCATAAGGGGGCGGATCCCTCGGTGTGTGCTTTAACAATTTTTGTACCTCCGGAAGATTCAAATATTCGCAAACCTCGTTGCCACCCAAATTGGCGACGGCCCTTACCGGAAGATCCGTAAGTATCGCCCTCATCTGTTCGTACGACAGATTATTCACCAATTTCGTTTGCGTATTTATAACGCACAATTCGGTAATGTTTATGTAAGGTTCCTTCAAACGAAACGACGTTATAACGTCGATACTGTGGCCCTTCTTGGTTAGGCCCTTTATAAGTGCCTCGAACATAACGAAATGGCTTTTACCTTGAAACGCAAAAATTCCGAGTATCCGTAAACCATGCGAATAAGACGTCAGGCACAACGTCAACCAAACGATCAACCAACATAAAAACTTCATCCTTCTTTGTTTTTTTTTTTTTCTCTTTAACTTTGATTTCGACTCCTTAATTTGTTCCTTTTGTTCTTTTATTTTGGAATTTCTCTCTCTCTCTCTCTCTCTCTCTCTCTCTCTTTTTTTTTATCTTCCTTCGCTTTTATTTTTCTTATTTGTTTTATTTCAATTTTAATTCTTTTCTTTTTATTTTTAATCCTTCAACGTCAATCCAAACCACCACATCAATCTACGCACACATAGAGCATATATACATATACATACATATATATATATATATATATATCTTGTCTGCACTTAAAGAACTATAATTTTAAAAATATTATCAATAAAGTCTCAACGAAAGTGCATTAACATAATGGCATAAAATGAGAATAAAACTTAGTTTTGCGCGACGATCAATATCAATTATCGAACCACGTCACTATGTTCGTTTTCGTTTTCGTTATTTTCTCCTCTTTCTCTCTCTCTCTCTCTCTCTCTCTTTTTACGTTTTCTTCGTAAAAAGCATCGCGACTAGGATCGATCATAGGCGAGAATCCGTTGATATCGCGCGTTTTCGTTCGTTGCCTTCGAAGATTTAAAGGAAATTATTTTTCGAACGTTCTCCACCGTTCACCGTGATTAATTGCATCGATCTATTTATCGATCGATTTATTTATTTATTAATTTTTACTTTCTATTTTCTTTTTTTTTTTTTCCGACGATAGAGTTATCGTATCGACGAGTACTCTTCTCTCCTACTCCTTCCTCGTTCCACGTAGAAGATGCAACTGCGAACTGCGAAACGTCTCGGTACGTTTATGGCGAATGATAAAAGGGAATCTTTTTCGTTTTTTTTCGCGAGTCACGCTTCTCCTATTATCTAATACGCATGCCTATAAAATTATATTGCCGATCTACGATTGTATAAGTGCACTCTCTATCACGTATTGAATAAACGATATGTTCGTAATAAAGCGATTATAATTTCACAATCGAATCTTTGTCGATTCGTAAAAATGATATCGCGTTATATTATCTTCTCTCTCTCTCTCTCTCTCTCTCTCTCTCTCTCTCTCTCTCTCTCTCTCTCTCTCTCTCTCTCTCTCTCTCTCACGGTCTCCCAATTACAGGTGTGTGTGTGTGTTTGTCGTATCACCCCGTCGTTTCTTAAATTCCGAAAAGAAACAAAAAAAAAAATATTTAGAAGAAAAAAAAATAAAATAATGTCACGGTGAATATACACACTCGTGAATTATACATTCGTTCGTTCTCTCTCTCTCTCTCTCTCTCTCTCTCTCTCTCTCTCCCTCTCTCTTTGTCTATACTTTGAATATACGATTATGAAACGTGTGTATAATTATGAACAAAATATTAAAGTCATCCGTAATAAGAAGCGTTTCCCCTAAAGATCGAAACGAGCTAGATCGGATCTATCTTCCATTTACGTTCTAATCGATTATGTAACACTTTCGTCGTTCATTGAAGACAATGAAAATTTTCCGTGAGAGATCGAACGATCTATTTATCTATATTGGTACTATCGAGCGAGGAGAGAGAAAAAGAAAAATCAAAATTACGATATAATAACGTTTACGTTAATCTCCCCGTCAACTTTATCCTCTCTTGTTTACTATATCCTCTACGTTCGATTAATCAAAACAATTTTACCGATTAAATTTCACTCAATGGTTATTATCTTATTTTCTTTCTCTCTCTCTCTCTCTCTCTCTCTCTATCTTATTTTTTTTTTTTTTTTTTTTTTTTTTTTTTTTTATTAACGCATCAAACGAACAGATAAATATTTATATACGAGTGTATTTTCATTCATATATTGTCAAGTATAATATTACACTTCGAATGGGTTAGTACAACGAAGTTCTCATAATTAAAAATATATGACTTTGAGATTAACATTGTGAGAGAGAGAGAGAGAGAGAGAGAGAGAAAATATAATAATTTGCGACGTCGTACGAGCACGGCTAACCTTAATACATTTTTTAATCTTCGACCATAACAAAATGACGCAATGTCGTAACTCGAGTCGGTCATCGAATGAATGCAAAAGGAGGAATATCCTCTTTGACATCCCTGCTTATTATGCAAGAAAACGCATAATTGAATAGGAATTAGAGAAAAAAAGGAAAAAAAAAAAAAAAAACGGAAGAAAAAGACAAAGAAAAAAGGAAAATAAAATGTCAGAAAAATTATATACGAGCAATACTCGCACTATTATTACGTACGTGTACGGTACGTTCATTGATTTCAACGTTTTGTCGTTTTTTTTTTTTTTTTTTTGAAACATTAATTTTTTCAATCGCAATTTGGACAAGAGATACTACGATCTTGTTACTTTTCTTTTCTTTTTCCTTTTTTGTCTTTTTTTTTGTTTCCTTTTTTGTTTTCGGTTTCTTTTTTTTCCTTTTTTATTTTTTGTTCTTCTTCTTACTTTCCTCTTTTCGTCGCAACATAAAGTAATTATAAATATTTTGAAAATTGTGTTTGTCGTCATTTTGTTACCATTATCATTATTACTTTGTGTTAAATATATAAAAAAAAAAAAAAAAAAATCGACGCGTTGTCGAGATCGATAGGGAAGGGGAGTGGAGGGAGGGAAGGATGGTAAAAGATAAGGAAACCAAAAAAAAGAGAGAGAGAGATAAAAAAAAAAAAGAAATTCCTCTCTCTCTCTCTCTCTCTTTCTCTCTGGTAACTTTGTTCCTTTTCTTTCTTTCTCTTTTTTTTTTTATTCTTTTTTTTTTCTATCCACTTTTCCTTTATCTTTTTCCTTATAATTTCGAAACGATACACGTAAGAACGACCTTTGAACCTTTAACTTGAAAGCTTTCGCGTGACTAACCGTGGCTCTAACGTGCGTGGAATCATTATTATACCTTACGAAACAATACTTCCGGATGGCTTCTCAACGTCCGACAAAATGCTCCTCGTCTCTCTATCTCTATCTCTATCTCTACCTCTATCTCTATCTCTATCTCTCTCTGCGTGAATCTCGAAATTGCAATTGCACAGGATAACGCCTTGGGAATATCACGGTATATTGAATGGTAAAAGGTGTGCGCGTGCGCGTTGGAATCGATATCCTAGTGATAAATCGATTTTAATGACGACGACGACGATGTACACCACATGATATAAACAAGTGATCGAACGTTATTATATTGTATATCATTCGCGTTTTAATGATTATATTATATTATATTATATTTGACCTTAACCCCGCGGGGTCACGAGTAGTAGTCGGTATACCCTAAGTTTATCGATTTTTCAACTTTTGCGAAATTACGTTGTCCTTGTTCTCGACAAATATTATTTTTTTTTTATTTTTTATTTTCCTTTTTTTTTTTTTTTTTAATTGAATATCAAACGTTAATATTTTTCTACTTATTGGCCAAGAGAGAAATTAATATTTCTCTATAAAACGAATACGAAGGAAATTCAATGGATCATTGTGATCATCCGTTAAGTAATTATATTATGTATCTTCTGGTTTGCCTTTCATAAATCAAATTGTTATCCCCTCCGAGCCCCGATAAAAGGAAAACAAGAAATAGTTATTTTTCTTTGCCCTACATTCTAGAGCCCTACTGTCCTACGACGTTTGATGGATGGTCCTGTTGGCCGGACACACCGGCCGGATCTACCGCTTACATTCCCTGTCCCGATTTCATTACGGGATTCGACGCATCGTGTAAGTAACCTTTAACCTTTTCATTTTCGTTTCCTAATACGTTTATATATATATATATATATATATATATATATATATATATATATATATATATATATATACATATTTAATAATATTATTTACATATACATATTTTATATATATACATATTTAATAATATTATATATATTATATTTAATAATATTATATATAATATTATATATAATAATATTATATATATAATGTTATATATATAATTAATTTATTAATTAATAAATATTATTATATAGAAAAAAACATTTATAAATATTAAGGATCGACTAATGGTCGATGTTAGAATTTTTATTATTATTATGATTATGTGTATATATATATATATATATATATATATATATATATATATATATATATATATAGATAATATATAAATCCAATTTATGAAGCTAAATAAAACATATAAAAATACAGCAAGACGAAGGATATCCGTTCTAATATATTTTCTTTATTTATTTATTAATTTACTTTTGTTTTTTCGAATGGGGTAGAAGGAGAAGGAGGAGGAAGAGAGAGGGGATTATGCGGGGGGAGGGAACAATTATAAGCCGATGAAAAACGTGCAAAGTTCTTTTTAATAAGATACAGTTAACACACGCTCTTACGCGTCGTACAAAAAGTATAATATAAACGAATCTATTCGAAAAAAAAAAAAAACAACATAACAATAAAAGAAAACGAACGTAATAAGGAAAAAATAAAAAACAAATAGGAATAACAAAATGGAAAAAAAAAATAAATCGTATAAAAATATCATCGCTCTCTTTACTTTCTCTTTTTCTCTTTTTTTCTTGTTTCTTTTTTCTTTTTTTTTTTTTTTTTTTTTTTGTTCGCGATTGTTACTACCGTTATTTACATGGACGTGGGATGGATAAAAAAAAATGATCTCAATGATTACGATGATATAACAGTGCTCGATTAACTTAAAAAGAAAGAGAGAAAGAGAGAGAGAAAAATAATAATTATGATAAAAAAAAAAAAATTTATGAGTCTCTTAATTCGGCGATACCAATTTGACGCAACATTTTGTACTAAACGATGATAATTAATTTATATAAAGTCTTTTTTAAGAGACCTACGAACGTACGCTTTTAAAAGAAGAAAAAAATTATGTATCTAACGTCGCGATATTTAAATATTCTTCACTATTACATATACGTGTATATATATATTTATATATTAAAAGATGAAAATAAGAAAAAAAAAAAAAAAAGAAAAGAAAAGAAAAGAAAAGAAAGAAACTATCAATCGAGTTTGTTCTTATTATTCTTATCATTATTGTTGATCAACGGTGCAACTGTAAAAACCGACCGCGTTGATCTTCGTGTAAAGTATACTTCTGATCGTGGGATTATCGCTGTTACGAAGTTTATCGACCAATTTATCGTATCTCGGCACATTAGCCGGTATCTTTACGATCGGCAAACTCGAAACTGCGACCAATCGTGCATAGATCGATGGCGATTCGATAAGATTTTCTATAACGTTTAATTTCATTTCCTCGAGATTGTCTATTCTAATGACGGCAAAGAAATGTTGCAGTGCGTCTATCACGATCGAGGGATAGAGTGGACTGTAATCGCAAATCAATTCAGGTATTCTCTCGCACAATTTCGCAGCGAATACGTTCGGATCGTTCGACTCGACGTACTCCTTCGTTAATATCAACAACAGGTAAGACGTTACGTCCATGTCGGGTTTCATACACTCGTCGAATAATTTCAACGTACCATCGATTATAACAGAATCGTAATGATTGTCGTCGCTCAATAGCTGCGAGATAATGTCGTGTATTATGGCGCGTATCGTGTAATTAACGGGATAGAAATGGGCCTTCTTCGGGTGGGCCTTGTCCCAGCCGTTTTTAACCGCCTCGGAAAATATACGAGTCAATTTTATGAATCTAGACTTCAATTTGTCCCTCCTCAACAATAGATAATTGTTAACCGTGAATATTCTAAACGTATCCTGCGTAACGTAATCGGAATGAAATAGATACTTCTCGATGATAGACTCGCAAAAATCATCCGGTAAAACGTTCGCCGTGGCCTCGTCCATCTTACCGAATATCGTCTCGATGTACCACCTTATCGTACGCTCGTCTACTCCGCCTACCTGTAATATCGCCCTTTCCGCCATGATTATAATCATACGAATGAAATCGAACACATATTCGGTCGGTATACTCGTCATAGGCCTCACGAGGTTCTTGCTGTTCTGCCAATCCTCCGATTTGAATTCACCGATGCATTTCTTCAAGGTCGACCAAGTGATCGGCCCGGGTTCCCTCTTGAACATGTCGAACGCTTTCGTCATAATGACCTCCCTGATAGAATGGTGCTTCTCCTTTCGCCATTGCGACAAAAGAAAATCCGAACTAGTTTGAAGCGTTTCGAATCTACATATCAGTCTAATACCGTGTTTCCTAACCGAGACTCGTTTATCGGTCAGATCTTTCGCGAAATTTTTAATCTTCGTTATAGACGTACGATCGCATACGTTCGTTATAACCTGTAACGCTATCGACAAATAATCGCCCTCGCATATTCGAGCTATCATTTCGATCGGCACAGGCGGATCGGACACCAGTATACCCCTTAACGCGTTTAACAAGAGCTTGTATCTGTTATTTGCGTCGTCCGGTTCGAGATCTATCGTTAATTCATTCGGTATGTAAGGATCTATCATCCTGGCGTAAGTATCCCCGTACAAAAGCATACCGAGGAATTGAAGATAATAAACTTTGTTCTCGTCCTTGAAACGTCTTATCGCCTCCTCCGCGAATTTAATCGGTATGTCCTTGTACCAACGGCTCGTCGTAACGAAACGTTTCATCGTTTTAACTCGCAAACTGGCCTCGCAATTGTCCAAATAATTCGTACACCGTCTAAGGACGAATTCCGGATTCTTTTTCAATTGTGCCAATGCGTTACCGGAATCGATATCCCCAGCCTTCTCTTCCTCCAATATCCAAGACTTGTAAAGATCCGATTCCTCCTTCTTCAATAATTTTTTGATGTCGTTCACGTGAAAGTTCTCGTTCGTATCGACGCTCGTCACGATCGTTCTTATCTCTTCCATAAACCACGGATAATTTTTCAACGACAATTTCACCTGTCGCGATTTATTACCGATCGCGTTACGCACGTTGTGACTATTTATCACGTACAATAGATCCTTAATCACACCCAATTTGCTCGCCTTCTCCCAATTCGGATCGTTCGTCTCGTACTTCCTTTCTATTATCTTCATAATCCCATCGAAACACTTGCGTTGATGCTGACCGTTGTCCTGAAATATCAACCACCTGTCCTCCCAATTTTGCAATTCCAATTCAACGAATATATTCAACATTTTGTCCAACGGTAATTTGTTCAACAATCTAAAACGCATCGCCGACTCCAATAGGTGCCTGTTCTTCGTCGAATAATAAGAGCACAATTGTTCCTTGACGTAATTCCTCTCGATTATCTCGTCTATAATCGACCAATGTCTCGCGCTCAATCTATGTATCTCGTATATGGTACGAAACCCATCGAAGAACGAGGCCCAGAACCAAGCGTCCTCGTTTTTGTGCCTGACGTTAACGTGCTTCAACGTCTTCGACAATGACTCGTCGTCCTGATTTATCTTGCAGGAATAAATAATCTGCATCAACGACGCTATCCTGTCTGCGCTAAATTTCGCAATGTTTATCTCCCCCAATATCGTATCCCATATCTCGTTTACCGGCAAATAACATCTCCAGGCTCGCACGTAATTCGTTTCGTACGTGAAATCGCTCGAGCTAAGCTTCCTCAAACTGCGCGCCCGAGATATACGTTGTTCCTTCGGCAATATGCAAAGAAAGTTAGCCGTTATATTCGTAACCTCGTCGTAAAAGTTTCTCTTATAAACCTCCTCGTATGACTTCAACAATAGGGCAACCTTTTTACCGGCCGGATAATACTCGAGATACTTCAACATCTGATTTGTATTATATTTGTCTATGTCCCTCGGCATCAATCTAGGGAATATTATTTCCATGTAATGCGCGTCTATCATTTTCAGGGGTATTATATTTATGAATAACTTTGGCTTCTCTAAGAACTTATTCATAGCGTTTTTAAGGAACATGCTAGCGAACTTAGACTTAAGCGTTATCAAGGGTGGATTACTTTCGTGTCTCTCGAATATCTCGATGAATTCGTTCAGATGATTCTTCAATAGGGTAGGCAAAAATTCAACGTATTTGTGTACGGACACCTTGTGAGTGTTACGTACCAATGGATCGTCGTTCGGTTGATCCAACTTCAAATAACGTATCACCAGATTCGGCTTCGTTAAATACCATTTTTTCAATACGTTGCTAGAAATAACGATTCTGTGCCGTACGATAACGTCGTATATGAACGACTCGCTGCAGGAACGCAACAATATTATCGACTGATCTATGCCGTATGCCTTCGACAATGCAAGAAAAAATTTCTCGGCCAGTGCCGGATGCTTCCTGCCCAAATAACGCGACAAACTCTTTATAATTCTTACCCTGGCCTTCAAGGAGGCGTGCGGGAAGATATTTTCGAAGAAGAAATCAACGTTCACTATCCTCCTGTTGCGTCCGTCGAAATACCAACGCGCCTTTAATGCCTTCGATACTACGAACAGATCTTCCGATTTCAATGCCTCAGTAATAACGTCGTACCTCTTCAACATGTTACCGGCTATTACCTTAACGAGGGGCACCAATGGACGAGCTATTACGTTCGTCCATGCATTCAAATCGAAATCCTTACCCTCGGCCTTTATACGATCCTTTATCAATTTCGATATCCATCGATATTTTTCGGTTGGCGTGTCGCCCGGTAAAGCCTGAATCGCTTCGAGATAAGGCAACTTCGAACTCATTGTGATTGATTTTGTTTTTTTTTTTCCTTTTCTTTTATCCTCCTCCTCCTCCTCCTCCCTCCGCGCGTCCTAGAGAAAATTGAAAAAAAAAAAAAAAAAAAAATATTCGTATCGTTGTACCGTTACGATCGATACGATTTTTATTCTACTTAATAATATTACTTTTACTTAATTCGTATTAAGTAAAGTAATATTATTAAGTAGAATAAAAAAAATAAATACATAAGTAAAAAAGTATAAAAAAATAAATACGTAAGTACATAAGTATTCGTTACTAATGTACTTATGTATTTTTATTTATTTATTTATTTATTTATTTGTTGGGTTGTATAATAGGTTCGTAGGGTTTTTATCGAAGACTTTTTATTTGAAAAAAAAAAAAAAAAAAAAAAAAAAAAAAAAACCGCCACGAACCTATTACCCGAAACATAATATTTATACGTTCGATCTGTGTACGTTAAACGTAAGAACGAACGTATAATTACAAAAATACCTTTTTTATTCGTAGCCTCGGTGGAGAGAAAAACGAAAGGGAATGATCCTTTTTTTTTTTTTTTCTTTCTTTCCTATTCTCGTTTCTCACGATCGATATACCTCGCCCGTTCGTCTCTCAATCGTACCCTGCAAAGTTTCCTCCTTAACGGTTAACGTTCAAAGGTCGATAATAATTTACTATCGACGATAAATAATTAAATCGGGCAGCAACAATTATTCTTCCACATCCGATGAGAAAATTCGTTAAGAGATGTTACGGTCGGTTAAACACACATAGACACACACGCACACACGGGACTGTGTTATTGTTATTACGAATCTCCTCGATGACTAAATATAGACGGACGTCACACTCGCGGGCGCGCGCGCGCGCGCACTCGCACCGTTCGACCTTGTCGATATTTTCCTCCCGCGAAAATAAACGTAAATGGAAAGAAAAAAATAAATATTTATATATATATATATATGTATATGTATATATCACCGAAACACACACACACACACACACACACTGGAATTCGATCGAATATTACGAGCGAATTTTAAGAATTCTCGTTTTTTCTGTGTCGTTTCCTCCCCCCGTTTTCACGAATTTCCCATCTTCGAGGAACACACGCAAACGAGAAACGAATTTTCAACGATTTATCGATTGTGAATGTTACGATTTATTATCCTATAATATGTATTTATACGTATGTGTGTGTATATATATATGTGTGTGCGTGTATGTATAATCTGTCTTAATAACGATCGAAAAACATAAACTAATTAAACACAATACCGGCGTCGAACTAAAACTTAACTTAAATTAGATATAGAACGAACGTGACAGTATCTAATCGCGATTATACTAAACCTACTAACAGCGCGATCGAAGTGACACCGTGGTTCTCTTTCTCGTACTAACGCTTTATCTACATCTAAACGTATATTAGCCATTAGGAGGCGAGTAACGTTCACTTGAATTTTATCAACCACGTCACCTCTTTATTCTTTGTACGTCGTATATATACATATATATGTGTGTATGTGTGTGTGTGCTCGCGCGTTTATATCTTATTTACGTGCAGTTTTTAATGTGAACATATTTTTTTTCTTTTTTTTTTTCTTCTTCTTCTTCTCGTCAATCAATTTATATGCAAATCCTCTTAAAGTATTCGGTCATCGTCATTGCTTTTATTACTTTTTTTTTTTTATTATTATTATTTTTCTTTATTTTTTAACAAACGTATTCGCAGCACCGTTAAAGTTCTATCGAGGAAGATTATATATATTATTAAAAAAAAAAAAAAAAAAACCAAATATATTTACAATCGATGAAAAATTATTACAACGGTAATAATAATTAATAATAATAATAATAATAATAATAATAATAATAATAATAATAGCGATATGATAAGATTGAAAAGAGAGTTTGTCCGATTAGAAACAATGTAACAAACAAACAAAAATATATGTATATAGATATATACGTGTATGTGTATATATATATTAATCCGGGATAGATCGGTAAGAGTTTAATTTAAAAAACGAAACATATTTCATGCGATTACAACTTGTTCCTCATCATCGTGTTCCATTCGAATCTTTGCACGCCCATCGGGATACTCTCCATTTTTAAATTCTCATCGATGTTGAAGTAATTGTATTCGTCGGCGTTCCTCTCCAATGGTTCCCATAAAACTGGAATAAGTTCTGTCGCAATCGGCGTAGGATTTCTATCTCGGAAAATTGTAATAATTGTTTTTTATTCTCTCTTTTTTTTTTTTTTTTTTTTTTTAGTCGACAATATTTCATACGAATATTGTTATATTAATATAAATATATATTTGTGTGCATGAAGAAATAAATTGAAAGATAGATACGTTACCCTGTCTTAGCAAAATCGGTCCACAATTGTGTAATATATTCCATTACTTTGTAATCCATCGTACCAGGACTGTGCGGTCCCAAGGATAAATATTTTTGAAGTTTCCCATAGAAAATATAATACAATTCGTCGCCATGCGTAGCTCCTGTTATTGCACATAAAAAAAAAAAATATACATATATATATATATATATATATATATACATACGTATATTCGTCAATGGAAATTATACGAAGGTTCTTTTTTTTTTTCTTTTCTTTCTTTTCAGTTTTCCTATAGTTCAAATATTTCAAACGAATTTGTCAATAATTTTTGCAACAACAACAACAACAACAACAACAACAATAATAATAAAACATCATCGATAATTTTGTGTATAATATAATAAACGTGATCTAAGCGTAACGATACTTAATAGTTGATCATTAAAGCTTGCAGTATTCGTCGTTGGATCGACAAGAAAAAAGAAAAAAACAAAAATAAAAAAAAAAAAAAAGATACCGATCGAGCAAACGGCGGGCGAAATTTTTGTTGTTGTTTTTCCTCTATCTCTCTCTCTCTCTCTCTCTCTCTCTCACACGCACGCGATTAAAAAAAAAAAAAAAGAAGAAAAAAACATCGTCGACTTACATACGAATTTATTGGTACCCAAAAAGAAGGATCCTTCCGTACTGTTGAAGCCCAACATGAAGGGTACCTGAACGCCAAGTTGCATTGCGATATCAGGCGGTTGCGTCAAGAACGGATTCTTCGATTTGTAATCGACTCCTGGCAGAAACGGCGAGAAGATCGTTAATTTTTCCTAAAGGACGAAACTTGACGCTTTTATTTATTCGTTCGTTTCAAAAAAAAAAAAAAAAGAAAACAAAACGGAGCCGAACAACGACGCCCGCGATCCATCTCACGCTTTCAAAGATTCGATCCGATAAACGATTTTCATATATAACGAAATATAACGAGAGAAACGTATTTAATTATAAATAGTTTTGTTTACCTTAGTCGACGTTATTTTCGTTTGATATTTAACGAGCCTCTTAACATCCACCTTTCTCAGAAAATCAATTACGGCGATTGGATCGAACGATTTCAGGCCCAATAACGCGGACAACTGATAACCGTATCTCCTTGGCTCGTCGTCGGACGTGCTGGCCCAAAAGTTCGTGGCCAAGCCGCTTTGCGCTATGGCCTTGTGAAATAATCCTAAACGTGGATATGGGAGGGGAGGGTTAAGGGGAGAAGAAGAGAAAAATAGAAAAAAAAGAAAAAAAGAAAAGATGTGAACGAGAGAAGGAAAAAAACAAAAATAAAAGGGAAGGGGATATAAAAGGGATACCGAGGGATAAGGACGAAGGGATTTTCGAGGATGTGCTGGGTGGATCGTGGAACGTCTTTGTTCACCGTAGGTTCCACGACCCGTGACCCACGACCCTTGAATTTCTCGTACGCGAGATATGGAGGGAGAAGGAGAAAAGTGAGTAACGAGAATAAAATGAAAAAAAAAAAAAATGAAAAAAAAAAAATAAGACCGAAGGAACAAGAAATACGTTCGTATGAAACATTCGTTCAGTTTGTTTTTTTTTTTTTTTTTTATACGAAAACATTCACAAAAGTCAGCGGACAGAGTTTCAGGTCGATTATCGCCGCGTTAGGATAATTAAATCCAGGTAGAGGTTAGTTTTAATTAGTAGGGGGAGGATGGGGTAGAAGGGGAGGGTGGGGGAGGGTGGGAGAGGGTGGGAGAGGGGATGAAAAATCCTCCCTACCTTCTGCCAACGGTGATATTGTTAGGTAATGAACCGAGGATCCACCGGCGCTTCCACCAAATATCGTTACGTTCCCTGGATCGCCACCGAATAAAGCGAT
>OU427012.1:3145879-3153379 GCA_911387935.1 Dolichovespula saxonica
GGCAAAAAATAAAAAATCTCGATCTCGAAACGTAGAGATCGATTTTTTCCGTCTAGCTCGCTCGTTTGTGACCGATAATGGGTTCTCTCTCTCTCTCTCTCTCTCTCTCTCTCTCTCTCTCTCTCTCTCTCTCTCTGTCTCTCAGCTGTTCTCGAAGTTGATGATGTAAAAGCGTGTAACCACGTACAAAAGGGTACTCGAATGCACTTATACAATATCGACGATATACCGTCTGTGGCCGTTTACGCGACATACTAAACGTATCTATACACAATAACTATCTAGATCGTTTAACAACATTGACGAACGATAATGGAAAGAATTTTCTTTCTTATTTCTTTCTTCTTTTTTTTTTTTCTTTTGCGGTATAAAAATTTAAATAAATCGAATTAAATTATTTTAAAAGTGGTTGAGCATTTTAATACGTTTACTCTTACGCGATAACCCGTTGTACACTTTTAATATTATTATTTGAAATTTATTATATTCGAATTTTGCGTCGTCGAGCTATATTCGTTGAAACGACGTTGTCGAATTTATCTCGTGCAAACGACTAATGTCGATCTACGTACGTGTTCAGCTATAATATAAATTTATATTATAGGTATAATCGATTTTAAGTAAATCTATGGGGTATCCGGGAACATATATATATATATATATATATATATATATATATATATATTTCTTTAAGGTATCTCAAGGAATTGAAGCATGAAAAAAGAAAAGAAAGCATATAAATATATATATAGATATATAATTGATAATATTTTAACGGGAAAAAAAAATTGATTGGATCTTAACAGAAAGAAAAAAAAAAAACATGTAACTTCGTTGATTCCTCGAGGATTAAATCCTCCTATGTAATAGAATCCATGAAGACAATTCAGGTATCTCGATAAATAGATTACGTTGAACAATAATTGAATCAAGTTCGCAGTGTTGATCAAAGTGTTCGACATAGTATATATATATATATATATATATATATAGAGAGAGAGAGAGAGAGAGAGTCGTTGTCGTCGGTCACATCGTTGGTCGCATAGAATATTCATGGGATACCAACATTCCAACGATCTTACGTTAATACAATCCTCCGACCAATAGAAACGACGTCGTTAGATATAATTTACTTGACGTTAGACGAATTTAACACTGTTTTCTATTTGTCTCCGGCCCCGTCTCGCTACCTCGCTACCACACTCATTTTCTACATCCTCGTTAGAAAGCTTTTGAATGTTTTTTGAGTTAAAATTTCTATTCATTATTTACTATATATATATATATATATATATATATATATATATATATATATATATCGATGTGAGTAAAGCTTTTGACGTTTAGAGAGGAAACCCCAATATGCTTTGAAACAATCTATCAAAGCTTAAGTATCAAAGCCGCACCTGGAAACCGCTCCTACCTTAGAGAGAGAGAGAGAGAGAGAGAGAGAGAGAGAGAGAGAGAGAGAGAGAGAGAGAGAGAGAGAGAGAGCATTTATATACCGCGCCTCTAAACCGCACCCCCACCCCACCCCCTCACCCTCTCCCGTCTCCTTCTATGGTCGAAGGGCTACTGCTTTAAATCGTTCAATGAACCCATTGATTCACCCCTTTTATCCTAATACACACACACACACACACACACACATACTTATATTATCGCCCTATCATTATTCTATCGTGTTACTACAGTAATTATTATCGAGGCTTAATCGAAAGTTCATATATGTTTTAACGAACGATTTATTTGGACATAGATATTAAAATAGTCGAGTATTAAAGTGGAGACGTATATATCGATACTATCGAAATGTAAATAATATTCATCGCCGATGTATTCGAACGTATGCGTTTAAAAGATTCGATTATTAAAAGTCGACGACGAACTCGTGCGTCGTTTTCGTATCGATCAATATATATACATGTATCGATACTATCGAAAAGATAAGTATTATTCGCTTACGTGGGTGGTTACGTCGATCGCAGTAATCAAAATAATTCGAACGAGCCTAACACCGATCGTAGCGACCATCGATCTCTCACTTCAGATACTCCTTTGAAATCGATCAAAATCGCAATTGAAAGCGTTAACGTCGTTCAATGTCGCACAAAACGTCTCACTCGTGGGGCATTTTTTTTTTTTCTTTTTGCGAACGAATCGATTCAAAAGTATACCAAATCTCTCTCCCGTTTATCCTTCAGACACCTTATATAATCAACGATATATGTGTATGTGTGTATGTATGTATGTATCATTGAGAAATGTCGGTAAAGGGATTCGTGACGGATAACGCGATAAATTTTATAGATTTAGATCTTACCTTGACGTATACGTGATAATAATGTATATATTATATATGTACTTTAGAGAATCTCTTCGTACATTTTTATACTATAATTTTCTCGATCGAACGAGGGTTATCTCGCGACGAGAGTTTTGATGATGGATGATAAGAGCCTGTTTCTCGATATCTCTCTCTCTCACTCTCTCTCTCGTTCTATCTCTCTCTCTATCTATCTATCTCTCTTTCGTTAATGCAGGTCACATCGTAATATTTCTTCTTTGTACGGACCGAATAGGGGAAAGGGGAGGCCTATAAATCATTTTGAATCCAAAAGTACGAGATGATCGTACCAGATTGCTAAACGATAGGAAGGAAAAAAAAAAGGGAGAGAGTAAGAAAAAAGAAATGAAAGAGAGAGAGAGAGAGAGAGAGAGAGAGAGAAGGGAATAAAAAAAAAAACGAACGTTTTTCTTTGCCTCGTACGCAAAGCCCTTTGATAAACGACCCGGTAAATGGTTGATACTCGAATATCAGAGATTTCGAATTATTCAACGCTCCTCGAACGGACATCTCTAATCGTCCACGAGGCCGTACGATTTTTGGCTTTCCTCTCTTTTTTTTTTTTTTCTTTTTTCTTTTCTTTTTTTTCCTCCCTTTTCTTACCCACATTTTCCGATCTTTTCTTTCCACCTTAATTTCTCCCGTTTCGAAGTGCGCCTAATCTGTTCGCTCGTCTTTCCTATTTTCTTTTTCTCTTCTTTTTTTCTTTCTTTCTTTCTTTCTTTTTCTCTTTTTCTTTTTTCTTTTTTCTTCGAAAGAGAAATATACTCCGGGGACTCTCATCTGCAAGAGCTACCGATTGTAAATCATATAGCCGGATGCGTTTTCGATATAAGCCGACGATTTAAAAGGAGTCTTACGCGTTTTACAACGAACATATTTTTGTTTTTTCTTGTTTCTTTTTCTTTTCTTTCTTTTCTTTCTTTTTCTTTTTTTTTTTTTTTTATCGTAGGTACGCTTATCTGTAGATACATAACGTATGTGTGTTTATACATACATATACGTATAATGTATGTATGGATATGCATGTAAACGTAAGATTAAAACACGACTCGATGATAAATCACGGAATAATAGCGATACTACTAATCGATATCGGATCGTAAGTATCGACTAATGGAATGGAAGAAGAAAGAAAAAAAAAAAAGAAAAAAAGAAAAATGAAATGACGTCGTTCAAGGTAAATATAAAAAATTTTGTTCGTACGAAAACGTCGAATGATTTTACCTTTTGATAACGCCGATTATTTTTATTATTATTATTATTATTATTATTATTGTTATTATTATTATTATTATTATTATTATTCCCGATCACGACACGTGTTTCAATTTTGCCCGAGGGAAACGAAAGTAAAGTAAAAAAATATTTCTTTCCTTCTCATTCACATTCGTCTTTATTTCTTTTATCTTTTTCTTTTCTCGCTTCATTTTTCGAAGTACACGGAAAAAAAAAATTCTATCGCGGTAGATAACGGATGAAAAAAAAAAAGAAGAATAAAAGAAAAAGGGGGTAGGAAACAAAATCCCATTTTGTCAATGTTTTCTTTCCTTACTTATTATTTTTGTTTTATTTTATTTTATTTTTTTTTTTTGCTTTCTTTCCTTCTTACTTTTTTTCATTTTGTTTTCTCTCTCTCTCTCTCTTTTACTTTCACCCGATCATCTCTCGTCCTCTCTCTCTCTCTCTCTATCTCTCTTCATCGTATTAGAAGTCATCCGTAGAGTAAAAGGCTTATGCTTTCTCCCTTGCGGAACGTCAGGGGGTGCGTTTTATATAACGCGTTTGTTACGGTAAGCGGGGGAAAACGCATTCCGTCTATTTTACTTTTCATGATGGCCTGAGGGACCACGCGGAAAAACTCTCGGATAAAAATGAGAGAGAGAGAGATAGAGATAGAGACAGACAAACAGAGAAAGAGAAAGAGAGATAGATAGAGAAAGAGAGAGAGAAAGAGAGAGAGAGAAATAAACAGTGGAAAGAAAAGAGTGAAAGATACATACGTACGTAGACAAAAGAGTGAGAGAGAGAGAGAGAGAGAGAGAGAGTAAAAGAGAGTGATAGAGAGAGAGAGAGAAAAGCGTAAAGAAAAATAGTCATTGTAGAAAACGGAATGAGCGTAGACGTTACGGCGTCGTCTTTCAAATGGCCACCCACTCCACCCACCCCTGCGCCCTCTCACCCCCGACGATTTATCGTTTATACAATCCTGAAGATCGTCGAGGACACGAGTTTGCGGGGTAAAGCACGCTACGCGGACGTTACGAATGATTGTCACCGATCTTTCTTCTCTATCCACCCTCAGAGAGAGAAAGAGAGAGAAAGAGAGAGAGAGAGAGAGAGAGAGAGAGAGAGGATGAGAGTGTATCCATTTCTAACAGTGATATATGTATATATCCTATATATATATATATATGTGTGTGTGTGTATAATATATATGTATAAAAGTGTATATGTATGTACACACTTTTTCCTTTGCACTTCCTTTTCTTTTCATTTCTTCCTTCGAACGTCAACAGTTCGTTTGAATGGTATATCTAACACGATCTAGGATAGCTTATTCGTGTAAATTTATGTATGTATGTATGTATGTATGTATGTATGTATGTATGTATGTATGTATGTATGTATGTACCTACATACGTATGTATATGTATATAATGGAGCTACGATCGATCGATAAGAGAGAGAGAGAGAGAGAAAAAAAGAGAGAGAGAGAGAGAGAGAGAGAGAGAGAGAAAAAAATGCAAACGCGAATGCATAGAAAGAGAAGAAGAGAGTTTGCGAGTTGGAGAGTTAATGAGGCCGACGTTAAAAAAAAAAAAAAACTCGACGTAAAAAGGCCAACGTAAATGGTTACTCGCGTTATTTGGATACAGAGAGAGAAAGAGAGAGAGAGAGAGAGAGAGAGAGAGAGGATGCAATCTAACATTAATAAACTAGATCCTTCTTGTGGGTCCTTGTAACGCACATGGTTAAGGTCACGGTCCTCGAGTTGACCCTTTTTTTCTCATCTCTCTCTCTCTTTCTCTCTATCTCTCTTGCAAAAAACAGTTTCGCTCTTTATTTTATCCTCCTTTTTTTTTCCCCCCTCCAATCTATCCATAGAGTTGGAGTGAGAGCGAGAAAAAATGGGATTAATATTTAATCATTTATCTCCAAGTATTCTCGTAAAAGATTCACACGACGTTCGAATCTTCGTACGTTCCCATTTTTTTTTCCTTCTCTTCTTCTTCTTCTTCTTCTTCTTTTTGTGTTTTATTTTTCCTTTTCTTGGTTTTTCGGTTTCTTCGAAATCTCATTGAAATTACATTCGAAAGAAAGATTCTAATCTCTTCGTTTAAATCAACTTAACCTTATTATTCGTACAATCAACGATTGAAGGAACGGCCCGTTTCTCTTTGTCCCTTTCTATCTATCAATCTATCAATCTATCTATCTATCTATCTATCTATCTATCTATCTATCTATCTATCAACCAATCGAAATCGCTAATCGAATTCCGATCGTACCAATTTTATTGAAAGTTTTACCAAACCCGTATTCGTAACGAGTGGAAACGTTGAATGGGATTCAAACGGAGAAAAGATATCTGTCCGTGCGAGAGAAGGAGAAAAAGATAAGAAAAAAAAGAAAAAAAAAAAAAAAAGTGTAGATGGAGGAAAAAATATGCGCTCGGAGAGAGAGAGAAGGACGGAGAGACCACGGATAGAAAAAGAAAAAGAGAGTCGACGGGAAGAGACGAAAAGAAAAGGTTACGCATCGATTTTCGATTCGGGAAAAGAAAAAATATTATCGGCTCGTGTTCGAGGCACAATCGAACTAATGATTTTGATTTTTTCTGGATTACCGGACAGCTGTGACCTCGTCAAAAGGATTTATTAAGCTATCGATAACTAAAGTTTCAAAATAGATCGAGATAGATCGTTAGGTATCTTCTTTTTCTTTTCCTTTATTTCTATAATTTTTTATACTACTATTTTTTGAATCTCTCTCTCTCTCTCTCTCTCTCTCTCTCTCTCTCTCTCTCTCTCTCTCTCTCTCTGTCTGTCTGTCAATTTAGATATTTTTCTCGTTCCTGAAACTTTAACGTCTCTACGCATCGAGTAAGATGTCCTCGATCGATCTCCAGCACGATGCGCGTGAGCTTCAATTAGCTCTCACGTCAAAGGTAGATTTACCCTCGAGATATTTTCATGCCTCCCTTTCCAACGTTCTCCCTTGGTTTCTATTCTTTTAAGATATTAAAAGGGTGGAATTACAATCTACGCCGCATCGTTCAACCTATGGGTATATTCTTACGGCCAAGGAAGAGAATGAAAGAAAGAAAGAAAAAAAAAGAAAAACAAAAAAAAAAGAATTATCCAAAATAATGGGGGATAGAAGAAGAAGAAACAAATTTTACCCAGAGCAACGTTGGTTTCGTTCATAAAGAGAAAAAAAAATATATAATATATAATAATAATAATAATAATAATATATATAAATATATAATATAAATATATAATAATATCGAAAATAAGTTGACGAAAGCTTCTAAGCTTCTTAAATTAGGACTCACATATTCAGAGTATAGTTCGACGGATCGAGTTATAAGGATGGTATAATGATAGTAATCAATTCCCTTTCGACTGCCATTCAATGGCAATGCATTCGTCCTACGATATTTCTAAATCTAAATCATATACGTTTTGTACGTTTCACTGGTATGTATCAATAATTTATATCAGATTTATATTGCATCGAGTTATTTTCCGTTCGTTGAGAATACATTTCTATCGTACGAAATGGTACGAGTTATGTTCGAAATATATGTGTATATATATTATATATATTTATTTCGATAAGAATAGTTACGTAATATTACATAAAGCAATGGAATGTTCAGATAACGGAACTCTCAGATAATAGAATAGTTTGATGATGGATGCTACGGTAATGGAAATTTATTTATCGTATATATATACGATAAATAAATAATTTATATATAATATATATATATAATAATATATATATATATATATATATATATACGATAAATAAATAATTTATATATAATATATATATATATATAATAATATATATAATATATATATATATATATATATATATATATTATATTATATATTGGATATTTCTACGCTATATATATC
>OU427012.1:3158379-3166256 GCA_911387935.1 Dolichovespula saxonica
TGCATAATCTTTTTTTTTTTTATTTCTTTTTTAAAAATCTTCGAAAATCATTTTCGTTAATCGTTTGATTTAATATTTATTTCGCTCGAACTGTGGATTGGAATAAAATAAATATATGAGATAAAAGAGAGAGAGAGAGAGAGAGAGAGAGAGAAAATATTGTCACGGAGGGTAAATTAATCGTGCAAATCTGAAATTTTCCGAGCGATTTGATTGCCGAGTTTAAACTCGATCGAAGGATACGTACGTACGTTAAAACACGGTGAATATAAATCATTCCGTTTCACCCCCGAATCAGATATTCCATAAACGGCGAATATTCATAGTTTGAAAATTTTTAATGATACAATCGCGTACGATTTAAAAATCCCGTTGTATAACGTACAATGTTTCTTTTTCTTTCTTTTTTGTTTTTGTTTTTTTTTTTTTTTTTTATCCGTTCGATCTAACATCGAAGAATTTGAAAGTCGAGAAAACATAATACCACCCACTTTCGATAGAACGTAATCATGTAATAGATTTTTTAATTTGTGTGAAAATCGGATGATCGTCCTTATTTTTTTTTTTTTTTTTTTTTTTTTTAACAAAAACGTCGCAACAATGTGAATCGTGTAATTCGTTGATCGTGTAATTTCGAACGGTATATCGATAGTGCGTGGTATTCGACGAGATCGATCAATTGATCTATCGATCTATCGATCTATCGATATCGTGAGAGAAAACTCGATCGCTTTGTTCCGTATTATTTGGATAAAACCAATGGGAATACATACATACATATATATATATATATATGTCGAAGATAAAACCGATTCGGGTGTTATGCCGAACAATGCGCTTCTTGATGTCGTTTCCGAATGGAAGAATGTGAGAAGGTGCAAATCGAGTGACGTCCTTGAACCCGACCTCCTCCTCCTCCTCCTCCTCCTCCTCCTCCTCCTCCTTCTCCTCCACCTCCTCAATCGAATCGTTCTCTATCCCTTTGTAGCTTGATCCTCGTCCGATGAACACGAACAACGTGAACGATGATGGACCGTCCTTTAAAGATATAGCTCGACTATGGTAAGGGTAGGAGTAGAGGGGGAGGGTGATATAAGTAATAGGAAAGTAGAGCTAGACAGAGAGAATGAAAGAAAGAGTATGAGAGAGATAGAGATAGAGATAGAAATAGATAGAGAAGAATAAAATAAAAAGGAAGTCTTCGAGAAATGGTAGAACAAGTTACGTGGTTCCTCTTCCGTTCTTTCTGTACCCAACCCTCTCCCAACCCTCTCCTAACCCTCTCCCAACCCTCTCCCTCCCTTATACGTTATCGGATGGCCGTCCCAGAGAGCGATTGATGATCCAATAAGAGGTTACGTAGTTACCCTTTTTTATGGCGAGTGCGTTTCGTGCACCATGTCGAAGATAAAAAGAGATAGTGGGATGATGGTGGGTAGGAATGGGAAGGATAGAAATGTAGGAAATAAAATTGAGAGAGAGAGAGAGAGAGAGAGAGAGAGGATCTCATCGATGCCATTCAACGTGTATTATTCGTTGGTAACGTGCAAACATCGAAGGATCTCTCTCTCTCTCTCTCTCTCTCTCTCTCTTCTATCTGATACTCGAGAAGAGTAAAAAGGACGCTTTTACGTTCTGAACGAACGGTAATATGGTCAAGATTTTAAAGTACCTTCATCTTTACTTTATCCCCTCTTTCTTCCCCCCCCCTCCTCTTCACCCTGTTATATTTACTTTTCACCGATCGAAACCAATCGAGAAAAATTTCTCTCTCTCTATCACTCCATCTCGATCTCGATCGATCGATCGATCGATCTTCTTCCCTGTTCCCTCCCTCATTCCCGTAGAATTGCTACTTCGCGTTTGAGAGATATTTTTTTTTCTTTTTATATATATATATATATATATATATATATATTATAATTGTATATATTATTATATTATAATATATAATAGTATATATATATATATATAATATTATATTGTATATTATAAATGTATATTTTGTAATTGTCCGAAGAGAAAAAAGAAAGTGTTCGCGAAAACGTTCGTTCGTATCATTTAAATTAATAAATATTAACGGATGCAATGGACATATTTCATAACTCGAACGAGATCGATTCGATTGCTTTGGATCGATCATTCTCCTATAGATTTTTATTTTTATGTCGTTCTTACGTCGACGTCGTTGTCGTCGTTGTCATTTTTTTTGTTTGTTTTTCTTTCCTTTCTTCGGTTTCTTTTTTCTCTTCCCATCGGGAAACAATCAAATAACTCGTCAAGCGACGAGACTCAATGTGAAACGCAATATCTAACTTATCGACAATTATAGACTGTGCACGCAACGAGCGAAGTTTCGGTTGCAATTTAATGATGTCCGTGTAGTCGTAGTCGAGTTTAAAACTAATATCGATAACTATCTCCAGCTAATTTGAAGTATGTCTTTGAAGTACCAAAGGGGTGAAGGTAAAGGGAGGTTGGAAAGAAAGAAAGAAAGAGAGAGAGAGAGAGAGAGAGAGAGAGAGAGATAGAGATCATAGTATAATATATATAATTATATGTATATACATATATATAATTTTTTTTTTTCAAATATATACCATGAGTGTATCCTTACGATAATAAATTGAAAATGTCGTAACGTGAAATTCCTCCACACTCGTTTAATTCTACAATATATATGTATATACGTATACATAACTTTAGAACGTAGAAAATTTCTATCGTAAGAGATATTTCGAAGTCTGCCTTAAGAAATTGTTTCCTCCAAGTCTGGCTTTACGAGAATCTCCGAACTATAATATTTTAAACGAACGATATGTACACGGCTCTACGAAATTAGATTCCAATTAATTCAGATTCCGACGTCTCCTTCCGCCTTCGACGATTTATTTTCTCGTAAGTAAGCGATTAAAACAAGCTCCAGTAACGTTCCTCGTTCCATTTCTCTCTTGATCGATTACCGAGGGACGTAGGGGTTGAGAGGGGGTGAGAGGGGGTGGGAGGGGAGCGAAATATCGAAGACTCGTTTTAAGAGTAAAACGCAGATATCGTTGAGACTCTCGTTTGTAAATTCTCTATTATTTCCTTCCTTCCTTTCCTTTCCTTTCCTTTCCTTTCCTTTCTACGACAACTCCTCGAAAATGTTCGTCGAGTTTTGCGAAAGTTTTGCTATTAATAGTAACACCTGTAGCTCGCAATTTTCTCATCGGAAAATATCTTCAAAGAGTGAAGAAAAAAAGGGAAGAGGAAGGAGAAGGAGGGAAAAAAACCAAACAAAAATAAAATGAAAAAGAGAAACAAGACAAGGGTGAGGAAGAAAGAGGAACGAAAGAATGAAAGAGAGATTTCAAATCTTCTCTCTCTCTCTCTCTCTCTCTCTTTCTCTCTCTTTCTCTGTCGTTTCATTTTTCCCGAAGTAAAGTTACTAAAAAAAAAAAAAAAAAAAAAAAAATCGAACGAAGAAATAAAAATTTAATATCGTGTACCCCCTTGTATCCCGACGACGTTTCGAAGTAACCGCATTTGAAACGTACTCGATAAAAAAAAAAAATACAAAATACAAAAAAAAAAAAAGAAAATTTTTATGATTCACGGTGCCTTTTGCCATAATCGTTCCTCGTAATCGTCGCGATATTCGTATATAGTTTTTCGTTTTATGTGTTTTCAGTGCAGGCACACAAATATTGCGAGGCAAATGGCACCTGGTTTCGGCATCCGATCTCCCACACGGTCTGGAGCAATTACACGACTTGCATCAATATCGAGGATCTGATCGTGAGTATAAAAAAAATAAAAAAAAATAAAAAAAATAAAAAATAAGTAAATAAATAAAACGACCCATCCCCCCCACCCACGTTTTTCGATTCGAAAGATGTCTCATTTTGGCGAAAAAAAAATCGGATCGGTAAACATTCGCGATAATACCGAAGGGACGTTGTTGTATGATCGGTAATCGTCCAAATGAAAAAAAAAAAAAAAAAAAAAAAAAAAAGAAAATACAAAAAAAATATTTAATTAAATCGTTCCGATCTATAAGCTTACTGTTAATATCCACGATATAATATAACGAT
Organism: Dolichovespula saxonica; assembly: GCA_911387935.1. Taxonomy (NCBI): domain Eukaryota; kingdom Metazoa; phylum Arthropoda; class Insecta; order Hymenoptera; family Vespidae; genus Dolichovespula; species Dolichovespula saxonica. Next base: position 3,162,453 of record OU427012.1, read on the forward strand.
ATTTCTTTGGATAAATTCAAATATATATACACATTATCTGACGAATTAGGTACGTACGTACATATATATTACAGGTGTCATTAATTTATCGAATAATAATAATAATAATAATAATAATAATAATAATAATAATAATAATAATAGTAACGTCCCAATCGATCGATTCGTCTAACGTGCGAATGAAAAATTCCGCGATATCGATAAAACGTTATTACAATCGATATATTCGTTCGTTTTCGATGAAAAACCCCCAAAAAAAAAAAATGATACGTACGTACGTACACGTGAACGTTGATCCACGTACATTAATTAAACCATACTACGTTAATCGGTCCAACTAAAATATCAATTTTTGATTCTTCTTGTCTTTCCTCCTTTCTTTTTTTTTTTCTTTTTTTTTTCTCCTACCTTTTTTTTTCTCTCCCTCTCTCTCTCTCTCTCTCTCTCTTTTTATACAGTGGCAACAAGGTATCAATGGCATTTACGAAGTAGGCTATGCCTTATCATTAGTGGCTCTACTTTTATCACTAGCGATTCTCACGTATTTTCGGTAAGTTTCCATTGGTCCTTTTTTTCTTTCTTTCCTTCTTCTTCTTCTTTCTTTCTTTTCGACTCGTAAAAATTGTAACATAATGTATCTCTTTTATTATTATCGTTGTCGTTGTCGTCGTTGTTGTCGTTGTTCTCGTTTTCGTTGTTATCGTTGTCGTTATTGTTATTGTTATTTAGATCGCTGAGATGCGCGAGGATAACACTGCACATGAATCTATTCGTATCGTTCGTCCTAAACAACGCGTTATGGTTGATCTGGTACAGATTCGTTGTAGCCAATACAAATCTTTTGTTAAACAATAGCGTACGTATATATTGGGATTACAATACGATATGCATATTAATTTTCAATGGTAATTTATTTTGAAAGTCGACGATGATTTTTTTCTTTTTTTTTTTTTCTTTTTTTTTTTTTATTAACACAATTCAATTTCCATTTAGATAATATGCCGGCTGTTGCACGTCCTACTACATTACTTCCTACTGACGAATTACGCATGGATGCTTTGCGAAGGGTTTTACCTTCACACCTTACTCGTACTTGCGTTCACGAGCGAGCACAGATTGGTAAACTGGCTGATGGCACTTGGTTGGACTATGCCAGGGATAATAGTTACCATTTATTCGGTTTTAAGGGCCACAAGCAACGATCCCGTGGACACCGAACAGTGAGTCAAGAGTGAGATCGTTAGATCCCAATCATTTAATATATATATATATAAATATACATCATATGAATAATAAATCCTATCGGTAATTTCGAATCGCCTCGTGAGCGTTATCGTTGTCGTTGAAACTTTGACAAATTTTAATAATTTAATAGATCGATCGTAAAAAAAAAGAAAAAAAAAAAAGAAAGAAAATATTATCGTTACGAACACGTAATTTTTCTATATAATTCTTTTTCCTTTTTTTATTTTTATTTTTATTTATTTATTTTTTTTTTTTTTTTCAATCGATATTTTCCAACGTAACATTACAATTCTAGCTCGATCTTTATCTGGCATAGGCGTGTAATGTTTCCTTTTTTTTTTTTTCTTTCTTCTTTGAAATATCAAACATGATTTTTTGTTCGACTTTATAGCAGGGATCGTCTTGAAAAAAAAAAAAAAAAAAAAAACGAAAAAGAAAAGAAAAATAAAAAGTAAAAATAAAAAAAAAAGAAAACAGATTGTTCTCGTGTATCTCTCGACAGTTCAAACAACGTCGACAAAGGGGAAACGCAACGACGAGTACACGCAAAGTTTCTCTCTGGAACGGTTTGTTACGTATCACTATTCGACCACCAGAGATACATACACAGGATTTTACCCGATATAAACGATAGTGTGATACTTTGTTGAGCATAGTGTATCGGGAACGAGAACTCTATCGATCCCTTCTTCTCCTGTAACGATAGTCAAGTTTCCTAGAATCTAGTCTAGGGAATTTGTTGACGTTTAGGGGAAAGCACGGTGAAACAAAGTCGACCGCAACGGAGGGGGAAACCTTGATCAATTGAATTAGAAACTTTTACTTAATATCGAATCGTTGTAGCCGACCAATAGAACACGATTGTGGAACTGATAAAGAACGGTGGTCACACGCATATACACACAACGAAGATCGATAAATAAATAATAATCTTGTTAATGTCTCTCTCTCTCTCTCTCTCTTAGCTTCTTAACCTTTGGTACTTCATAGACATTCACTACTGCGACATACTCGTACATACTTCATACCCCGCAACTCCATAAACGTTGTTACTTAATCATCCTTGATAAAATGAAACAAGGTTAAATGGGGAAACTCTGTATGATGTAGTTAAATTGTTGTTAAAGGGATTATGCTCTGTGGTATTTGCAGAAAGATAATTAATAGAAATATCGAAGACGGTTTGAGACATCGATAAATACTGGCGAGACTTTTCTACTAATAATTTTTGCACGATAGATAGAGAGAAAGAAAGAGATTGATTTTACTGAAGATGATAATAAAATTCGTAAATGTATTTTCAACAACGAGAAAGAAGATACATGATAACGATTTAAACGATGAAAATTTAATTTAATTTGAATCGAGAACGCATTCGTCAATCTTTCTTTCTTTTTTTCCTTATAAAATGAAGACCGCCATTTTTATTTTTCACTGCAGCGGTAACGTTGATAAAAAAAAAAAAGAAAAAAAAAAAAGAAAGAAAGAAAGAAAGAAAAAAGGAAAAGGTTGATATCGGTGATATTGCGAAATTATGTATGACCGGGGGATGAGTGCAAAGGGTTAATTAAAACTTTTGACCGAGCTCTTTGATTAAGTTAAAGTTAATTAAGATTTCGATATATTGTATATATAAATAAATAAATAAATATATATATATATATTTATATTTATATAATAAATATAAATATATATATATATATTTAATTAATAATATTATAATTAATATAATAAATATATATATATATATATATATATATATATTTATTTATTTATTTATATATATATAGATATAATGAAAAAAAAGAAATATTATAACGGTCACGATATATATAAAATACAATGATAAATATAAAATATAAAACAATGATTTCAAACGAAAAACATCGCGATAATTTATTTTCGATGGACAGAAATTTTATTGATAGTTCGTAACAAGGATGGACACTAATTGAAACTTGTTAACGCTTTATCGAACGCGGTGTAAACTTTTACATATTCTTTCAACCTCCTTTCCCTTCCCCTCCTCACCTCTCCACCACCCCCATTCCACCCCCATGATATCGCCGCTTTCAACCGATATCGAACTAGCTCATCTATCTCTACTCTATGCGGGAAATATCGGGCGAACTCCATCGCGTATATCGTTGCCGTTTTTCAAATTAAAAAAAGAAAAGATACGAGAAAAAAAAAGAAAAAAGAGAGAGAGAGAGAGAGAGAGAGAGAGAGAGAGAGAGAGAGGAAAAAGAAGTTAACGACAAGAGTTTTATACCATTGAACCATTAATTTTCTTTTCTCTATTTTTTTTTTTTTTTTCTTTTTTCTCTCATAGATGTTGGATCAACGAAGGCAATTACATGAGCGTGTTGGTCTATCCGGTATGCGTGTCGACGTTGTTGAACCTTCTATTCCTTTTCAACATCGTACGCGTCCTACTGATGAAATTGCGTGCCGGTCCAGCAATAGGAACGAGACCTTCGAGGTCAATGGTTCAAGCTTTCAGGTAAATATTATCTTTCTCTATCTCTCGCTCGCTCGCTAGCTCGTTCTCTTTGTCCT
>OU427012.1:3171756-3229256 GCA_911387935.1 Dolichovespula saxonica
AGAGAGAGAATGAGAGAATGAGAGAATGAGAGATTCAAAAGGGAACGAAAAGAAAATACAAATAATAATAATGTACGTATACGTGTGCGTATATACGCGCGCGCGCGCACAACACACACACACACACATATATATTATTGAGAAATGATTAAAAAAAAAGAAAGAAAGAGAGAGAAAAACGAATGATCCGTGTCGTGCCAATGACAACGTGCCGAAGTCGAGTCCATTTTGGGACGTTGACTGTTTCAGTTTATCCGCTCGACCGCAGGTCCGATGGCGGGAGAGGAGAAGGTGTGACTATCAATCCGCAATGTCAGTTGAACCGGATAAATATGAAGACGATGTTGACGATAACGATCGCCAACGGCAAAGCGTTATGCAATTGGTGGTCGCCCGTCGTGAAAGTAATAATATGGCCAACAACAACAGCAACAACAACAGCAACAATCGTCGTCACGGTAACGTTTCGTTAAAACGTACGGAAATTAACAACGAGTCCGACCAACAGACACAATGTTGATGATCCAACGATTAATCCTAAATGCTTTTACGCGAAACCTTTTGTCGAAACTTAACGACGTTTCGTTTAAATCTTCTTCTTCTTCTTCTTGTTGTTTGCCAAAAAATAACGAACTAACGAAAGAAAGAGAATAAAATTGAAAAATGAAAATCAAATTTATTTCCCCACTCTACGTTCTGATCTTCGTTTAATTTACGATCGATCAATTTTTTCTTTTTTTCTTTTTTTTTTTTTTTATTCGAATTAAATTCAAACTACGAAGAGAAAATTTCGGTAAATTTGTAGAACGACGAAGACGAAGACGACGATCTATATCATACGTGTATTCGTTTAAATTAACGTCATTTATATTGTACGAATAATTTGTTAATCGTAAATTATAATAGATCGGATAAACGAAAAGTTTCTATTACGGCGAACGTTGATTGGCGTTTTCGTTCGAGCTAAGTGATTTATTTAATAATAACAAATTTTTCGTTGAAATCGCATTTCATTTATGGATCCTTCGAAATGATGGTACTTGTCATGAAATCTTTCCCCTTCGTATTATTCGTCGAATAACGAAATAACATTCCTTCGTTTTATCAGCTCGAGTTAACTCGATTCATAATCGACCTCCGTTCGTCTCGATTAAATCGTATCGTAGTAGACGAAGAAATTGGCGAATTTGTTTAAATCAACGTTATTTGAATTATAATGATAATTTTGATATCTCATGTTGTTGTTATTCGTTGATCCATCGATTGGCCCTTATATATATATATATATATATATATATATACATCGAGACAATTGTCGTTAATTACGTTCTTTTATATTATTATAGTTTTTACGAAATAGCAATGTATCCGTTATTGTTTAAAACGATGATAAATAATTATATTCTGTTTCATACCTTTTATGTTCTTCAACCGAATCAGAATAATTATGATAATAATAATAATAATAATAATAATAATAATAATAATAATAATAATAATAATAGTGATAAGAACAATATTAATAACAATAAAGCATGTGGTACAATCATTTCTTTTTATGTAAATTACATGAGCGGCCTCGTGAAACATTGAAAACCCCATTTTGTCTGCTGGCTACTTCGTAATAAGAAATATTGCAAAGGTTTAAAATACAATTCTGTACCTGATTAAAATATAATTACATCGATATATCATCGCCCTCATTATCTTCGATATCGTTCATTTTCAAATATTTTCTAAATGTTCGATCGCACGCGCGTTAATCGTTTTATAAAAAGGCATATCAATCGATCGATTCGCCATTAAAGAAAAAAGATAAAAAGAAAAAAAAAGAAGAAAAGGAAACACATTGGTACTTACGTAGAATATCTTTCTTTTCTTTTCTTTTTTTTTTTTTTTTTTTTTTATTATTGTTAATATCGTAGAAAAAGAAATATATATATATATATATATATATATATATATATATATATATATATATTTATTTATATACATATATTTTAGTATCGATGCATTGCCAACAAAATAATTAAGATCGTTTTGATTTGTCGTATCCTCATAAGAGATTATTCAGTCTTTAATGTTTGCAGCAATTTTGATTTTTTTTTTTTTCTTTTTTATAATCGACCCTATAATTTCAACGAAGAATAATTAAACCATATAAGTACGTATATATATATATTGTATACGCGACAAATGTATCTGCTGCGAATAATTATATTATAGAGAGAGAGAGTGTTGTACAAATTTCGCGAGAAGAAATTGCAATTATATTTCATTCTGATCCTTCTGATATTAACGAGTTTATGTACAATGTATATACGTACATACATAGATAGATAAATAGATAAACCCAATAGAAAATATTAATATCTAAAAGATAATCTTATCTGTATTTACAAAAATATTATATTAATCAACGAAGATACATGGATCGCGATTATACGTTAATTATAGTAACATTTGTAATATATACTTCAACGAGAGAGTATGTAATGGTAATAATGATTAATGATAAAGATAATAAACGATATAAATATCATCGAAAATATATTCTATGATCTTTTAACTTTTAATTGAAATCGAGTGGGTAGCAATGAGAAGAACACATGTGTTATTAAATATCATTCTTGCCATATATATTTATAGATATACGTGAACGTTTACGGTATAAAAATTAAAGCTGCTTTTTTTTTGCCCTTTCCCCTCTCCCCTCCACCCCCCACCTCCCCGTGTATGAGGAAAATAATGAAGATAATCGAATTGTTCGTCGCGCTGATTGAAAAATTTCGTAACAATTCGTTCGTATAAAATGTATCGCAACGCTGCGTGTGGGAGTGAATAAAAAAAAAAAAAAAATAAATAAATAAATAAATAAATAACGGGAAAAAATCTGTATAAATGTTAACATTACCTATATTTTTAATACTAGGACGAAACTTTCGTTTAAATTTGCGTAATATGGTGCAAAAGGCACCGAGGAACGAAGAAGATCGTTATAGAAAAATTCCATATATTTTATTCAATTCTATAATAAGAAATTTAACAATTATTTCAACAATATATTCTGAAATTATTGCATCTATCTATTTCATGTAATTGCCATGTACTTTTTGTATTGATTTTTTTTTTTTTTTTTTTTTTTTTTTTTTTTTTTTTTTTTTATATATATATATGTATATAAAAAGTTTTAATTCTAAATATAAAATATGTACATAACTATAGAATAAAATAGGCATATCATTAACGATGCAAGATACACCTTGGAATGCATTAATATCTTTTATCGAAAGTTAAGAATAATTTAAACAAAAGCGTAATAACAACCCCCATAGAGGCAGTATTATTTCTATGTGATTCTGTTCACACATAAGTAGTAGTAGTAGTAATATTCCTGAGTAAAACAGTCTATCAATAAAAGAAAAGCATATTGTATGATAATTGTACGACAAACTTCAATAAATTAATTTTATATAAATATTTCAGACATATGTGTGAATTCCATCGAAGCATACTTGGAAAATTCGATGCGAACAAAAATAAATAAATATATATTCTCAATACCTTCAAATATAGTTTTTTTTCTTTTCTTTTTATATATATATATACATACATACATACATACATATATATATATAAAGTTTTTTTTTTTTAGTAAAATATGTACGAAATATTTAATAAAATGACTAAATAAACGTTGCAATTTTTCTATAACATCAACTACCTCATGGCCAAATAACATTTGCCAATTTTGGAAAAGTAAGAGCTATAATAATCGATGATAAGAGATTAACACTGTGATTATCTAATATCTGTCTACCACTGATATGTTTCACTCCTTTCCCTGGGTGTTCAACTATCAATCCCTCTTCATCTATGCCTGAAATATTATTAACAATTATGCCATTTGATATTATTCACTTTTAAATATGTATTACATATTTTAGACATATAAGTAAGTGCATATTTTTGTGCATAATACCTGAATATTGTAACGTTGCCCCTAATATAGAATCTAAAAGGCTACCAAACAGTCCTGCAATTCCACCTATGATAATAATAGGCCATTGCGGTGCTGCTAACTCTAGTGTAGCCGTATCTACGGTGTATAATGTGGTGAAGTAAAAGGCCAAACCTATGATTAAACCTCCAAGAGCAGAAAACAACAGACCTATCCATGATACCCCGCCGTTCGTTCCTTAAAATATACCCGGTGTATATATATACACATATATGTGTGCGTGTGTATATATATATCCTAAATCTCATATTATACAAAATAATGTAAATGTACTTACCACGTGGTACTCGTTTTCTTGTCGTGATAAGAAATGGATCACCGCTACCAAAAACCGTACCAAATTCTGATGCCCACGTATCGCCATTGCAGCAAGCAAAAGCCGCTATAATGTAACAGCGTTCGACGACGATTAGAACGACATTCGATTAAAAATACAAACTTATACTTAATTTGATACAGTAAATGGTATATAGAGTAATATATTAATCTACCTAATATTCCTATGGATAACCATGAACTTCTGTAATTCTTATCAAAATCGATAGGATGTTCTCCACAACCCACATCCAATAGATATAACAAAGCCAGCTGAGTTGGCACTCCGCCGTTGCACAATACTTGAACCCAAGACCTCTGTCCGCCCTCCTTATATCCTTTCTCCTGTTTTTTCTTCAAGTGAGCACGGAATTTGGTCGCTTTCGATCCGGTAATGAAAAATATTATTAAACATATCAAATGACTGAAACTTGTTAGCGTCAGTATGAAACCCACGAACAGTCCTGCAACGAGAAATACAATTTAATGAACGACTAATAATTAACTGAGCGAAAATAATATTTTGTACACGATTATATCCGTATAAAACGGTACCACCGTATAGCGTCGTACAATTATTTTTTTTCTTTTTCTTTTTTTTTTTATCTGCTTAACATTCTTACATTGGAATATATATCGTAGAAATATATTGCGGTAGATTTTACCAAATATTGCTCCTGAGATATCCACGCTCTTCTTTTTTAGGCCCCAAACGACGAATATTATTGGAATTATTATTGCCGCCAACCATCTCCACGGTGATATCATTTGCGACGGTTCTGTAATAAAATATTATCGTTGGTTGTAGGTGAGAGGGTGTAAGCATTGTTTACGCGTTAAAAAGAAAATTCCAATTTGCAATACCTTCGTTATAACCTTCGGATTCCGACGAGAAGGTTGAATAAAGGACGTTTATCGACCAAAACAACATTGATATGGGGATGGCACAAGCACTTACTAAAATCGGCAATAAAATATTGGAACTCTGACCGTCGTTCTTTTTACGCGAGACCATCCTGAATTGATATATGGATCGAGTCCAAGGACATACATATATATATAATTTTACATATATACATATACGTGTATAAATATATGTGTATATATATATATACACACACACACAACACAACACACACGTCTTTAAAGTAAGTCTTCAAAAATTATTTTACTAAATTCTCCGACATAATAATCATTGGTTTCGCGCGCACGTATATAAACACTTAAAGTGCAACTTTGTTTTCCTGAAAAAACAAAATGATGCCATTGTATTCCATACCAAAATCAAACACTCGCGAAAGTATTATATATCGAAGCGACAGCGTACAAGTAAATCGAAGTCAACGATATAATTAATCCGAGTCGATTGTGTACGCGGCGTGCATGCACAAGCGTAATGTATTATTTAAAAAAATAAAAAATAAAAAAATAAACTCGCTTGATCACCTTTCACGTATCACGTCTTTTTTTAACTCTATATCTCTTCGAGTTCAACCTGAAGATTTCGATTTTTCCTTCCTTCTCCTCTATTTTTTTCTCGCGGAGAAAAGTTTTTCTCTTCGATGTTATAAAAAAAAAAAAAAAAAGAAAAAGAAAAAGAACCGAAAGAAAGAAAAGAGCTTCGAGTCGGAAAAAATATTTTGTTCGTCGTAACTACGAGTACGTCGATTTAATAACAGGCTCTCGAGCTTCGTCGTACAGCTTTATTTACGCGAAATAATTATTAATATATTCTCGATGCACAGTTCGATATCGTGATTTCGTAATTTCGCTCTCTCACCTTTCTACCAAGAGTTCCGTTGCCATATTGAAGGTAGTGGGGCGGGCGAGGAGTAGTAGTACGTAGTATAAATAATTGTTGGTTAGGTTAGCGATTTTACGACCTATCGTACGACGTATTTGACGTCACGTGACACTCGAGCAACGAATGAAAATAGTGGTGTTCGGAGAGGTGGTGGGGAGGACATAACGTGACGTCGTGCGCAGTTTATTTTCGCTTCGAGTAAATCATACGCGATCGTACCGCCGAACCGTAAATATCGTGGAACTTCGTCCGATTGCGTTTAATTTTGTTTTTATCTCCGGTTCCAGTGAAATAATTGTGCGTGATTTTTACGACAGGTAACGAGTGTTTTCTCTCGAATTGTCTTATCTCGTTGACGCTATCCCTCGTTGCCAGGGCTCAACGTATCATCAAATGCGATATCAAGTCGACAACAGGTTGTGTGCAGAACAACAAGTTACGTGTTACCTTTTTTTTTTTTTACGTATTACTATTTTTACGCACAATAATATACGCTTAGAGTAACGTAGAAACGACGAAAGCACTTGGAAAACGACTTCGTCGAAATCTTTGTATGGACGTTTCGTTCGTAATTTATATACGTAGAGGATCGATATTGAATTTTAGTTATTCTTTAAGAAATATCAATTTCTTTTTTTTTCTCCCCCTTCTCTTTTTGTTTTCTTTAGATAATAACATTTTTTTTCCTGGAGTCCCGTTTACGACGAGAAAGTTAATTTTTGTAAGGTTAATTTTCATGCGACAATAAATTTTTTTTTTTTTTCTTTTTTCCGTCGACATTAGAAATCTTCAGAGAATTATAAATCGACTGTATTTTTAATGTATAATTATCACCAACAAATGTATCGAGTTGCGAACACTTGTAAATATAGCTATCGTTGTACAAATAATAATTCATACGGAGCTTTGCGCAAATAAAATCTAAAGTACATACACGTTAGGAACTATAAATTTAGCAAATAATTATTTATTACAATTCGTATATCAGCGCGGATATAAATCTACAAGAAATGAACAGAAGTTATCTTCGATTAAAATGAGCCAGCTTTAATGAAAATGCTAAAGATATTACATTGAATTATATACAAAATGATCTTCATTTATTTGGTAATGACAAATGAAGATTTATAAGTAGTTCAATGGGATGCTGCATTTTAGCTATAATAATATGTACATTTAATTAAAATTTATAATGATTCCTTGATTTTCAGGATCTACCAACAATGGAAAGAATACATTCTCTTCATAAACTTTACGCAATCCTTTAAGGAAAGAAAGAAAAATTAAACATGATTTTTAATCAGCATCATCATCAATGACGGGTTATCGGAAACAGCAATAGAATCAAAATATTATATTAATTTCTTTTTTTTTTTTTTTCGAATGCTCAATGATGTAAGGAGTGTATAATGCAATACAAACAATTGAGCAACCATACTCTAAATATGTTATTAGAAAAATATTTCCATTATATTTTTAAGTATCAACAAGATTCAGTATTAACATATAACAATTCAGAAAATTGTTTCCAGCTGAGCGCAGTACAAAAGTTATATATAAAGTGATTTGTATAATTCTTTTTTTTTTTAACTTTCTTAAATTTTCTTTTCCCTTTTTTTTTTTTTATTTTAATTCTTTTTTCTTTGCACAGACTTTTACTGCAGTAGTCCATTTGTTTAATATGTCTTAGAACACAAAAGACCGATGACACATGAAAAAGTTATTACAACTAAATTAAATTGCAAAATATCGTATCGTTATAACAATTAAAAAAAAAAATTTTTTATCGACTGAAGTTTTATTTATTAATTGTGTCTTTAGTATTTTTCATAATATCAACTTAGACATCTTAATTAATGAATAATCCGCACAGAGATTGTAACGATACGTTAAGGAAAAAAAAAGATTATACAATCACAAAATGTATCAATTGAATTGACAAAATTATTATTATCATTATTTACTTTTGTATTATTGCAATGAAAATTATGCACTTTTTGACAGCGGTCCTCGTTTTAAGGATAGCACTTATATTTTTACTCTATACATAAAGATGATGTAAAAAGAAAAAAAAAAATAAAAAGAAAGAAAGAAAAAAAAAAGGAAGAACAATGAAATCATTATGTTCCAACAAATTAGCGATTTCTTGTACTAACTTTTTATCTAAATGTATGTGTGTCTATATATATATATATATATATATATATATATAAAAGTCATAATCGATAAATTGTTTTGAAATAGCACAAAATGTCACTTATTTTTGGAAAATATAAAAAATGAATAAGTTATAACTATTCTGATTTTGTCATATTCCATTGACATGCAGACTTAGCTGGCATCTTATCATCCGTCATTATTATTAGATATTAGAGATACATTATAAATACTTTATATATGAAGATATAATGTTACACTATATACAAACAAGATGATGATATTAGAATCAGCTTATAGAAAAAGCAAACATGAACAACCTTATGTATGTTTTAATAGCAGTCTCTAAAAATCGTATAGTCTGAAGATATATGACATGAGAATGAAGTTGTTTTGTTAGAAACGCTCTCTGTCTCTCTCTTTCTCTCTCTCTCTCTCTCTCACTCACTCATTCTGTCTCGGTGCTGTATAAAGAGTTTCATGTATCTTATATATAATACAAAATTTTAACAAAGTTTCACATGTAAAACTGATTGCTATGTAACGAATCGTGATTGGAGTTTTCAGCACATAATTATCGGTTCTTACGAAAAAAAAAAAAAAAAAAAAACATATATATAACCTTTCATAATCATGATAGATAATTTCTTAAAGGATATTCTTAACATTTATATCCAATTGTAAATCGATTTCCAAGAAATCTTTTCAAACGTTTTTACCACCATTATGAAATGTATCTCGAATATATTTGCAATTTTTTAAGCACAAAATTTCTATACTTCATTAGTGTAATATAGAATATAAATTTTTTTTTTTTTTTATATGCTGCATCCGTATATGATCGATGTATATTTTATAATTCGAATACGACTATTTTTATGGATCATAATTTTTTGTCTTTTTTTTTTTGTGTCAAAATGCTGTAGGATTTATCGATTATGAAATGTTATAATAGAGTATTACAAGTGCTGATTCAGTATCATCGTTGCTGATCATGAAGGAAAATCATGTCAGATAAACAAGAATGCATGTCCATTATTTTAAGTGTGTACGAGAGGAAGAAGAAGAAAAAAAAATAATAATAATAACAATTACATTTATAATAAGGGTGTTTTAAACTTTAAAAAAAAAAAAATAATGTTACCTCTCGTAAATTTTACATATAAATGATGAATTCACTCGCACAAATAATCAAACACAATCGCACTATATCACATACATTATGTCCATACAAAACAACACAACACAACAACACACTCCTCTATTAGCACGTGGTTGTATATGGTTATATATGCTCCCCTACGAAGCAACAACCGTATTTTCGTCCGACACCAGACGCTCTAAAGATACTGATTCTGCGTATCCACGTGCTATTAATTCATCGGCAAGAGATATCACCTGGAATATATAAATGAAAAGAAAAAATAACGCGTGCGTGGTTTGAAAATAAAATATAAGAATCACCGTTTAAAAAAAAAAAAAAAAAGAAAAAAAAGAAAGAAAAAAATCTACACAATCGATTGAATTTCATATATCAACGAAATGAAAATAAAGTAGTAGTACATTATCTTATATACATATATACATATATCTCTCTCTCTCTCTCTTACCCCGTGTTTTGGAATATTAAGGAAAAAATTAATGTACACATTTGCGTTAATATAGGCTACAATTTGGGCCTGTCCAATGATTCCTGAACACATCCTCCCAACGATATTGTACGCCTCTTGTTCCCACTCATCTTGAAACAAAATATTTGTTAAACGTTTAAACCACGCTAACCTAACTCGAGAAATTACAGAGAGATATGGATAAATAATATTATTTACCATTTTTCGTTCGTATATTGGCGAGAAATACTTCGATCGCTTGAAAAGGTAGACCGAGAAAATCTGACCTTATTTTCCTCATATCAGCATTGCGGAAAGTCCAATAACCACCATGATCAACGAGCCGTACCAAAGTCATTTCTCCACGTGGATCTGGATCTTCGACGTACACTCTAACCCATCTGTCATACCAATTAGCGACAAGGATCATTCCTTCTGTTGACAGTAATATATATATATGTATATATATATATATAAATGTTATAAATAATTTTTATATCATTTATATTTGGCTCGTTCATAAATATATATATTCTATTTTTCTTTTTTTTTTTTTTCTTTTTTCTTTTTATACATACAAATATAAAATATCGATCTCGCGTAATAAAAAGTAAAAAAAAAAAAAAAAATGTCAAACGTACTTGTAAGTTCGTCCGTAACCATAGGCGATTCCGTAGAATTGTATAATTGGGTCATATTAGCGTCTAAGAGTCGTAACGAGGGGTACGTCGGGTGTGTTGGAATTTGTAGAAACAATCTGTTTGGTTTTGATATATGACACACCAAAACATCGTTATTAACCCCTTCGACTAATGACAACTGCGTTAATTCTGGGAGTACGGGTATCTCTTCCGGTATCACCACGGGCAAGATCTGTTCTAGCGTTACCGAGGGATATTTTTTCTCTGGAAATCTTTGCCTTATAATGTCCAACGCGATTGTAATGCCTTCCACCGAGCCTTGGATGGTACAAATCTTTTGTTCCCTTAGCGTATGATGACGTTTAACTATTATTTGAACGCCAGCCTTTGCTCGTATGTTTTGTAAGAAACTACCATGACGGCCTATAAGCCTACCCACTAAATTCTGACATATACAAAACTCATAGATGGAGTATAGCGAAGCATCCTTTATTTGTCCTTTGATGCTTCCGCCTGTGAAATATATCGATGTTAGAAAAGTGCGACATTAAAACAAAAATGATATAATAATAATAATAATAATAATAATAATAATAATAATAATAATAATAATAATAATAAAGTAACAAATTAACTACTACACCTTTTCCACTATCCGTACTTCCTTCGCTTCTGGCTTCATCCGTGACGCTTCCCTCCAGAACCCCAGAAATAGGACTATAATTAGCAGAATCTCTTTCGGATAAGGCTTGAGCTTGATTTTTATTCTCTTCCTCCTGCGGATAATTCTGATGATGATGATGATGTTGTTGTTGTTGTTGTTGTTGTTGTTCCTTTGATTCGGTGAAAACAGACGGATGATTCATCTCCTCTTGTTGTTTATCTGTAGCAGACGTTACTTCGTGTACACCATTCGTTTCCTTTTCCTCCGGTATATCTCTGAATATCTTCTCAATCTTATTGTCGTTAACAGCTGCATCAATCGGATACGCAGTTGCTCTCATGCTTCTCGCTATCACATCGAAATTACTGGCGTTGGGATTACTTCCCAATTGTACCTCCATATCTGTCAACGTTTCTACGTCCTTGTACCAATCCTGATTGTCCTCCGTAGATTTTGTTGACGGCACGGATATGGGTTGACTAGTAGCCGACTTCCTAGTCGTTGGGATATTTACTTTCTCGCTTAGCCTTATGGTACTACTACTGATCGGTTCGTCTATGCTTTGTGCGAGTAAACTCGAGAAAGAATCATTGGCATTTATACCGGAATCAGATAGATTTGTCTCTTCGTTCAAAGTTGTTGTAGTAGTAGTAGTAGTAGTAGTACTAGTACCGTATAAATTAGTATTTACGTCATCGTCGTTGGTCTCTTTCACGTTTAACGCGTTTATTATTCCACCAGGATCAGCTCGGTCTACGCGTCTCCTTTTGTACCAGAGAAGGCCAATGAGCAAAGCAAAAGCGGGGAAGCTCCACTTTACGATTTGAATATGCGTGGATGACATATTTTAAATCCACGGTAACTACTGTTGCTGACAACTCCGTTAACCTGCAAAATAAATAGAAAAGAATAAGAATAGAATAGAAAAATAAATCATTTTTATAACGTATACAAAATTAATATTAAGAATTTGTAATTGGTGAATTTCATTCGTCTATATATATATATATGTATATATTGGGTTGGTTTAAGACGATATAAAAGAGAAAGAGAAAGGAGAAGTGTTTCGTTAACGTCGAGACGTCGCCGAACGTACACTTTTGTATATTCGCGCCATTTTATTATTCGCGCGACATTTTCTTTTGATCAAACGAGTGTAATAACGCCTCGTGTAAGCATTTATTACGAGTTTTAACGGTCGCTTGATTGTATCCTCCCCACCTCTCTCTCTCTCTCTCTCTCTCTCTCTCTCTCTCTCTCTCTCTCTCTCTCTCTCTCTCTCTCTCTCTCTCTCTCTCTCTCTCTCTCTCTCTCTCTCTCTCTCTCTCTCTCTACCCCCCGAGTGATATTAAGCTGAATTGCACTTTTTTTTTTTTCACTAGTAGCAGAATAAAACGACGAGGATGATATTCTATCTAGCGAGAAATAAAAGCGAATTAATAATTCGAATTTCGAAATATCTCTACCTTTGACTTTTCGCGCGAAATAAAAGAAAAAATAAATGAAAAGATAAGGGGAAAAAAAATGAAATTCTTTTTATGCATTTGAGAATTATTTTTTTTTTTTCTATCAATGTTAACGATTCTCTTCTCGATGTTCAATAATGAATGCACATGGACGATGATGAATGATTATGATGATAATAATAATAATAATAATAATAATCATCATTATTACGTTCGCAGATAATGTTCGAAACGTACGAATAGAAAATTGACAATGAATTTGAAAATAAAATGGATCGTTATAAACATGTCGAAAGAAAACAAAAACAACAATGTGTATTTTTCGTACAATATGTATGTCGAAACAAAAGTGAAAGGTTGAAATGTCTAGTTGCGCGTTATATACGGTTATTGATTCATTATCGCTTTAAGGCAAACAAAATAACGAAATGAATAAAACAATATTTTCCCGTCTCGCGTTTTAATATGAACGTCGAAGAATAATCAACGAAAACAATATATATATATATATATATATATATATATATATATATATATATATATATGTATGTATGTATGTTTGTATGTACATGTATATGTATATGTATGCATATCTTATTAATTATCGATCGAATAGAAACGATATTTATAGAAATCGATTTTCGATAAGATTCGTAATAGACCGCTCATAAAAATTTCGTATCGAGATTAAGTACGCGTACTTTTATATTCTTTTCAAATTAAAAAAAAAAAAAAAAGAAAAAAGGAAGACGAAGAATATATATATATATATATATATATATATATATATATATATATATCAATATAAAAGGTTAATAATGATCGAGCAAAAGAACGATCGATAAATAAACAAGTAAATAAAATAAAATAAACGAATAAATAAATGGAAGAGAAAATCGATACGAAACAATCGATCTGCGGGTTTCCTCCATCGAGATAAGCTAATTTCATTATCTTCGGTAAGTCCTTGAGAATTGTCAGAATTACTGGATGAAAAGAGGAGGAGGAGGAGGAGGAGGATGGAGGACACACGTTTTCAAAAATAATCGAGTTAAATACTATTTTCATTTTTAACAACTTACCGATCGATCCATCATTTTTCACGATATTTCTTTTATTCTTTTTTTTTTGTTTTTCTTTTCTCTCTCGTCAATCGCACGATCACGGCGCGATTTAAAGAGAAGACGACGAGAAAAGCGACGATCGTAATTAATAATCGTATCCGAGGGGAGAACGAACGATTTTATTTCGTAGGAGTGGTCTCTGTCGTTTGTCGAATGCCCGGAAAAAAGAAGGGGGAAAAGAGAGAAAAAAAAGAAAAGAAAAGAATCTCGGTCGAAGAAAAAACTCTCGATCGAAGGATTAACAATAACACAACACGTGACACTTATCGTATATTCAGAGAGAGATTCGCGCCGTTTCAAGTAACGAATTTCGAGGGATCGTAAACTGCACACACGCACACGAAACGCACACGCAAACGAAACGCAAGACGACGTAAAAGAACGTTCCGAGAAGGAACACACGCCGGCGATCGAGAAAACGATAGTACACACACACACACAAACACGCACACAAATACACAACACACACACACACACACAGGTACTATTGTATATAGAAAAAAATTTGTTCGCAACGATCCCGACGATATCTTAGCGAGAAAAGAAATTCTTTTTCCCCAACTTTTTCTTTTCTTTTTTTTTTTTTTTTTTTTTTTTTAAATCGACCTTTCGATTTTGAATATATCGACCGTTTTCCCGTACAGTTGAAGTAAGACTGCGGTTAGTAGGACCTCTCGGGCAAGCCAACGAATTTGCAGCAGCACGGATTTTCCAACACGTGGTTATATTGCCCTAAGGGGAACCAGAGTGGGGGGAGACAGAGACAGAGAGAGAGGGAGAGAGAGAGTGGAGGAGAGGGGATGAATGTACGCTCATGCGCATGCGCGGTCGCGGTCGCGGTCGCATAAAGCGACATCCACACAGAACGGAGGAATGCGATCGAAGCGACAAGCTCGAATCTAACAACGTTGTAACGTAAAGCGAAGTCCCCTCTCCCCTCTCCCCCTCTCCTTCTCCATCACCACCGCCACTCCGTGAATTACTTGTCGTTATTTTTTTTTTTTTAAATGGTAAACAGAAAAAAACCACCGCCACCATTTTCGACCAACGTGCGTTCCCCGCGATCTCTTCACGGAAGAAAATTTCGTAAAAAAAATAAAAAAAGAAAGATAAGAAAATTCTCGAAAGATTAGAAATTATTCGGACGATCGAATTTCGTGTTCATAGATTGTATTATTCTTAAAAAAAAAAAAAAAAAGAAAAAAGAAGAGAGAGAAAGAAAATTATGTAGGAAACAAGAAAGGAAAACAAAAGAATTCTACCTGAATTTAGAATGGATTGGATGATAATAGAAGTTTATACTTTTAGTGTTCCTATTTTAAAGGTGAAGTACAGGTAAATCCACTTAAGTTAAATACAGTTAAATGCATTGTTGCAGTAACCTGATCTTCTGTAAACTTTTCTTTTACTCTCTCTATCTCTATCTCTATCTCTGGCGCTTATTACCAAATCGTATTACTCTTTGTTTAATTTTTATTTTTTATTTTTTGTTTTATCTTTATCATATCATCCTTTTAACGCGAGCTTAAATCAAACGTCGAGACGCACGCGGCATAAAATAGATTTCCCATCGTAAAACTAACGTTACTCGTTAGAAAGAGAAAGGGGAATCATCTAAGTAAGTAATTAATCGATCGATCGATCGATCGTTTGATTCTTTGATCGAGAGTAAAAACCTGATCGATGATATACGAGACAAAACGTGTGTTGTGTACGAAGGGAACGTGAACAGCGATATTAGATGTCGAGTAAAAGCATCTAAGTATGTTAGATTAAGCGAGAGAGACTTAGAAAGTAAATAGAGAGGTACGGTGATACTATAAACGGGTGGGTGGGTGGGTGGGTGGGAGGGAGGGGCGGTCAAAAGAATATATGCGATATTCGAACTCGGTTCAGTTTCGTTCGTGCAACACACAACGTGAAATTCGAAACGCGTATCGCTTAGAAAGAGACAGACGGGATTTATTGCGTTAAAACATTGATGCTAAACACACGATACGATCGACAATGTATTTCTAATCGTTAAACGTAGCGTGGATATACATATATATATATATATATATATATATATATATATATATATATATATATATATATTTAATATAAACTAATGTCGTAGGACAAATATGTATTCATTTTAAATATTTACATTCGAATGATAACATAATTTTATATTGTCCCAACGAACGAACTAACGATCGATCGATCGATCACATATCTCAACAATTTATCGTATATTATCATATATATATATATATATATATATATATATATATATATATATATATCCATTGTTGTTTATTATCCATAATTTTTTTTTACAGTACGTATTTTCGTTCGATTTTGTCCGATTAATTTTCTTTCTTTTTTTTTTTACTATATATAAGATAAAGAAAATTATTATAATAAAGCTAAAACAATAATTAATAAAAAGAATATATATATATATACATATATTATTATAATAAAATTAAAAAATGTATATATATATATATATATACATATATATATATATAAATTTATATTTATTCGTTTATTTATGCAACGATTTGTTTAAGAATGAAAGAGAAAGAGAGAGAGAGAACATTAAAGGATTAAAAAATTTACGATCGCGTATATTCGAGTCGCGGTAAGTTATTCTCGTGTGTACTCAAGCGTACGCGTATTACACACACACACGCACACACATCACACAAAATAAGAGAAACGCGGATTCTTTTACGTTCATTCATGAATCACGCGGCTCTTGCTCGTACGTGTATCGTCACGATTAAAAGAAGAGAAACGTACGCGTTCGCACGATAAGAAACGTCAAGATGAAAACGTAAGCCATGATGTAACGCAATTTTGTTTATCCCACCCTCATCCCTCGTACCACGTGTAAAATGCGTTGTTGATCGATCTCGAAGAAATTCGAAACAACGAACGAACGACGAACGTGAAGCCACTCGAACGAAACGAGAAAAGAGAGGAAAAACAAATTAAAAGAAAAAAATTAAAAAAAAAAAAAAATTTATAATACATAATATATATATATATATATATATATATATATATATATATATATATATGTTTGTAACACGTTGAAGATGAAAATTATTATTGCACGTTTTAATTTAATGACGATTAAAGCGTACGATTGAATTAAGTGAAGAAAACTTAAAAACTTTTGATTGATCTTTTTCTTCTTCATTTTCTTTTATTTTATTCTTTCGTTTCTTGACTTCTTTTTTTTTTTTTAAGATCACATTATTATAATTATTATTAATATTATCTTTATTTTCATCATATATATATATATATATATATATATAAACGAAAAAAGAAAATGGAGAGAAGGGAAAAGGATGAGGATGAGGAAGATGAGGAGGAGGAGGGGAGAGTTTAATCGAGCAGATTTTTTTCGTTACACGCACAGAGGGCTTTCGAAAGGTAAGAAAAGAGTTCGGCCAAGGTGATGCCGTAGAGGTTTGGTTTCCTTGCGGTGTGTGTGTGTGTGTGTCTGTGCGTGTGTGTGTGTTCGATGTAAAGAGGAGAAGTGACTATAGAAAAAAAAAAAAAAAAAAAAAAAAATGGAATCGAAACGAAACCGGTAAGTGGGGGGCTGTTTGTTCGTCCCTTCCTCGTCCCTTTTGGCGTCCCTTTCGAAGATTGCAACGAACGAGAGAAGGGACGCGGAACGGCATTGGTCGTCGTGCGTTTCGAACTCGATTACCTGCTTTGCCTTTTCGAACTACGCCAATCGTGTCACCAACATCGATCGATTAAATATATTTTATATACGACACAAGCCTCCTCGTCTTTCGTCATAATATTATAGAGATCGACCGATCGATCGATCGATCGATCGATCGATTAAGTAAAATATTTCCCCTTCTTTATATCCTCGTTCTATACGATCAATGTCGATTTATTCAACGTTGACTTTATATCATATTTTCATGAAGATGAAAATTATTATCGCGCGTTTTAATTTAACGACGATTAAAGAGTACGATTAATTGAGCGAGTTGAAAATTTTTCATTGATCTTTCTCTTTTATTTTATTCTTTTGATTTTTTGATTTTTGTTTTTTTAAGATCACACTATTATAATTATTATTATTATTATTATTATTATTATTATTATTATTATTATTGTCATCTTTATTTTCATTATTATTTCAAATCATAACGTTAACGTAAGAACGTTTACCGTTAACGTCAGTTTACTTTCAAGATCACCCAAAATATTTTTTAAATCATCGTCGCGACGTTATCAACAAGCTCCTACTTTCTTTTTCTCTTCCCCTTCTTGCTCGAAACTAATCGTCGAGTTTTTTTTCCTTTTTTTCTTTTTTTTTCTTTTTTTTTTTTTTTTTTTTTTTTAATGCATAACATCTCTCGCTCTCGCCATAAGATCTAAGTACATACAGTTATCTGTATGTATATATAAAAGAAAAAAATCGACCGATCTCGATGATTCTGCAATTATTTTATACGCGTCGAGGTTCTTCGAGGGACATTTATCTATTTCTTTTTTCTTTTTCTTTTTTTTTTTTTTTTGTTCGCTATTATTTTAACGTCGATCGAATAACAACTTAACGCAACGATCATTACGCGTCGATTCGTTCGATTTCTAATGCGAAGTAATTATATTCGATCAAAAATAATGATCTATGCGTTAAATTCCTCTCGTTAAATCGTTCGTTAATCGATGAAAGAAAATGAATTAATGAATGAATAAATAAATAAATAAATAAATAAATACAAAAAAGGGCTTGTCAAATTAATCTTACGATTAATATCCCATTCGTGGATTTATAATGTGACGGGTTTGTTGTTACACGAGCGGCGTATGTATGTAAATACTTGCATATGCGTGCGTTCTTACGTTCGTGCATGCATGGTGCACGTTACGAAGGTGAATCAACGTGGTATGGTTCAACGTGCTCTCGCGGAATGTCGAAGCTGAGCGAGAAACGAATGAGGTAACACCGAGGAGGATACACTCGATGCCGGATACGAACGAAAAAAAAAAAACCCCGATAAAAGTACAATAAAAAATAAAAAAAATAAAAAAAAAACAAAAAAAGAAAAAAGAATCCCAAAAAACCGACGACAACGAAAAGAAAGACCGACCTTCATCGTAAACATATGATTACTGAAATCCTTTCTTCGAAAGAAAAAAGGAAAAAATAAAAACACGAGGATAACAAAATTGTTAAAAATTTTCTTTCGCGATGCACGTTAAGGATCACGTAATCAACAGCTGCAAGCTTCAAAAAAAAAAAAGAATAATTCAAAAAAAAAAAAAAAAAAGAACTTGATAAGTGACCCAAAAATCGCGTACTATGATTATTCTAATGGTTTCTTCGTTTCCTAACGCGACGACGACTTAACTTGCCAAATAGAGATAAAAGCTAAAACGTATGAATCACGTTTGTATTTATCAAACTCTTCATTGAGCAATGCACGGTTATTTATAAATGAAAGATTGATTTATAGCGTGCCCTCCGAAGGATTAACTCTCGAATTAATCCGACGACTACGAAACGTTTAGTTAGGATTTTGAGTTCGAACTTTTGATGATTTAAAACGTACGATCGGGTTGTTAATACGTTGATTTCATTACGGGATTAGATCGTTAATAACGTTGGCTCGTACGTGCACTCAGAAATGCAATCATTTTTGTTTACCCCTTTATTTACGAGCAATTCAACGATTTATTTTCGTAATAACGCGCCCGTCTTCGATGGGATTCGTCAATGATTATATACATTAATCGATGTGTTTACGAGTGAGTGAAATAAAAAAAAATAAAAAAAAAAGATAAAAAAAAAAAGAAAATTGCTTAATATTTAAAAAGATTTAATTAAATTAACGATTAAATATATACACGATCGGCATTGATTTGATTGAACGTTATTAATCGTCGTTAATTAAGTGTGTTTAAAAGTGTTAAGTATATATTTTGATTGATTAAAGAGTACAAGAAAAGGGGGGAGAGAGAGAGAGAGAAGAAAGATGAAAATTTCTTATCAGCTAATAATTCAAAACAAAAAAAAAAAAGAAGAAAAGAAAAAATAATTCGCTTTGCGAGAGGACAAATTAAAAAAGGGAAAAAAAAAGTTAGAAATAACGATGTCCCTTCTTATCGTCGAATTCATTGGGCTCACCCGTTATACATGAGAGAGAGAGAGGGGAGGAGAGGGAGAGAAGGAGGAGAAAGAGAGAGAGAGAGAGAGAAAGAGAAAAAACTGGAGTACCGTTTTAAAATCTAAAACTGGTCCCGACGCGTCGTTCGTTCGATAAGACGAATCTTCGTTCGTTCGCCTCATTTATAAACCCGATCGAAGTGTTAAACAACGTTTAAGTATATAATAATATCCCACGTATAGTAATGGTATCGTGGCTTTCTCCGCCATCTTGAAAACATTTAATAGCCCTTAAATGCGACGGCATTTTTTATTTCCACGTACTCCCGTTGTTCGACGTTAATTTTCATTAGGACGGTGTTACGAGGGAGAGAGAGAGAGAGAGAGAGAGAGAGAGAGAGAGAGAGAGAGAGAAATCGAAAGACCTCTCGAAAACAAAAAAAAAAAAAAAGATAAAAATAAAAAGAAAGACAAGAAAGAAAGTAACGTAAAGAAGATGAAGACGAAGAAGAAGAAGAAGAAGAAGACCAAAAAATAATGTAATATTAAACGGATACGTGCGTGTGTAACGTTACGATAATGGCGTCAAAGAATATTTCGACGTTTTGTAGTAAATATTAATGGCGAGGGAGGCGGGAGAAGGGGGAGGGGGAGGGGGGAAGAGAAATCAAAAAGAAAATATAGCGGTTACGTAATATTACAAAATTAAATATGACTAAGTCTAAAGCTGTGTGTGTACATATATATATATATATATATACAGCTTTATAGAGAGAGAGAGAGAGAGAGAGAGAGAGGAAGAGAAACGCGAATTCTTCGAATTTGAATATTATTCTCGTTCGTTCGAATTTGTCAAACAATTCTCCCATGTAATATTGAAAGTCGAGAAAGAGAGATAAAAACTGTGTGTGTGTGTGTGTGTGTGTGTACACATCCGTATATATGTTAAGGTCGAGTAGGCGCGTTTACAACGTGTCGATTTTGTATACAAAAATATATATCATACTACACAAACAACGGCTAGATATCTACATAAATACGTACGTATGTATATATATATATATATATATATACATACACATATGTACGTGTTGTGTGTAAATAAAACGTGACTACGTATCTATCGAAGAAGACGGAGGAAAAAACAATAAATAAATGTTTGTGTATATATATATATATATATATATATATATATATACATAGAGAGAGAGAGAGAGAGAGAGAGAGAGAGAGAGAGAGAGAGAGAGAGAGAGATAGAGAACAAAATAGAGAAGAAACATGTGAAAACATTAATCCCTCCTAGTAGTGTCTCGTATGTTTCGTCGTGTATCGGTCGTTCGAGAAATAATATATTATATACGTTTCAACGTTTAAAAGCGTCGTGGCCCACCTCGTCATGGGATCGTAATCATCGTCATCGTCATCGTCATCGTCATCGTCATTGTCATCGTCATAGTCGTAGACGAATTTTAACTATGCACGAATCGCCGCCCATAGGAATCGTCCGTGTATGGTGGCGAATAATCCGTTCCACCACAATTAAACTACCTACGAATCAAGAACACGAAGAGGGAAACGTTTAACGGGCCATGAGGAAGGTTCTCTCTCTCTCTCTCTCTCTCTCTCTCTGTACATCACTGATCACAATCACATTTCTATTTCCAGATGTCGTTTTAACGAAGAAACGAGATACGTAAAAAAAACTATCCAACGTAGAGACCATATGCATACATATATGCATACATATATGCATACATATATACATACATATATGCATACATATATGCATACATATATGCATACATACGTACATGTGTACGTACGTACGTACGTACATAAACACCTTTTATTTCGATTATTTTCTTAACACGTAGTATAGAATTTTGTGGCGCCATTCGATCGCGCTCGCTCGCCTCTCGTTTCCCCCCTTTTTTTTCCATTCTTTTCTCCCCCCCTCACTCTCTCTCTCTCTCTTTCTTTCAGATAAATAGATAGAAACACTATGAGGAAGAGAGATATAGAGATAGAGATGGATAGACAGATAGATAGAGATAGCAAATCGATATTCATGGGAGTAAGACGTGGATAATAGAATTCTCACGTTCGATGAATAAAACGAGAATATTTCTTTTTCTATTTCTTCTTTATTTCTACGGCCTAATGGTATTACTGTAGTAAACGAGGAAGACATAGTGTCCATATTGAGAAAAGAAAAAGACGGATATATATATATATATATATATATATATATATATATATATATATATACAGAGAGAGAGAGAGAGAGAGAGAGAGAGAGAGAGAGAGAGAGAGAAAGGGAGGGAGAAAGACAGAAAGAGATAAGAGATCCGTTCCGCCGACCGGAACGATACACGACGAACGATTTTAATTCATGAATCTCTCTCTTACGATCGCGTATACAACTTAACTAACATTAATCGTAGTCGATAGATTAATCGCGTTATTGGATAAATGGTAACGTACGATGTCAAATTCTTTGCTATCCACGAATAAAATGATACGCGATATGAGAGAAAGGTGAAAATCTGGCGGTTATAATAAAGCGAGAGAGAGAGAGAGTATTTTTTTTTACCGGACAACGCGAAGACCGCGTGGCAGCCTATGATTTCAATCTATCCCGTCTCTGTATATCCGTCTCACTCTCGCTCCCTCGTACGCTCGTTTACCCTCTCTCTCTCACTCTCTATATATATATATATATATATGTGTATATATCCGTCTCTCTCTCTCTCTCTCTCTTTCTGTCTGTCTCTTTCGTTCTTTCCTTTTATGATTTACCTACCGGTCTTTTTTTCCCTTCCTTTTTTTTTTTCACTTCGACGCAAGTGCTCTGTTTATATATATATATATATATATATATATATATATATATATATATATATAACACCTACGAACACACCACCGAAAAACTTTTGATAATCGAAAAATAACAATAGCGATTTGTAAACGTTCCGTTTACTATAAAATTGCGCCACGTGATCACAATGTTTTTCCTTGCCACTAGAAGCGAGTAAGACACAATATGGCGGCGTATTAAGCTCGTGGCTGCGGGAGCACAGTGTCTGGGGATCGGTCGACGATGGCGCACCGTTAGCCGCCTTAAAACGGTGGATAAATTCCGAAGCTTCCTTTTCTCCCTCTCTCTCTCTCTCACATACACACACATTCTCTCATACTCTCTCTCTCTCTCTCTCTCTCTTCCCCTATGTCTTCTCGGACGTACACGCGATCGATCTCTCTAGGTATTTCTCCCTCTCTTTCTCTCTTTCTCTTTCTCTCTATCTCTATCTCTCTCTCTCTTTCTCTCTATCCATTATTCTCGTACACCTTTCCTGGTAAGAAAGTATCAAGCAAGTGCTCCCGTTCGTTTTTACTCTACTTATCCGTTCGGTCGGTAAAACGTTGACTTTATCGACACGGACACGCGGTACTGTCGTCACCACTACTTACCACCCGTCGATAATCGTCCGTCAAAGATTTATCGACGGAGCACAACGTCCAACGGATAAGGAAGATCTCTCCTTTCTGCGCACGATCAAAACTTTGTTTATTCTTCTCTACGACAGATGACGCTTCGTTTATTTTCTTCTTGCATTTTTTTTTCCTTTCTTTCTTTCTTTCTTTCTTTTTCGTCCTCTCATTCTATTGGCAACGCGTCCGTACAAATGGACGAAGTGAGTCCGTACAAATGGACGGCGCGAGAGTCCGTACAAATGGACGGTGAGAGTCCGTATAAATGGACGGGGAATGTTCCTTTTTATATTCTTTTTTTCTTTATTTTAAATGGAAGCAATTAAAAACTATATATAAGTGGAACGACGTAAGATAAATATGATTGTTATTGTTTTGTTAATATTCGATGTACACGGATGTAGTTTCTCTTTTTTTTTTTTTTTTAAATTCTCTCTCTCTCTCTTTTTCTCGGTGTAAACTCATAGCAAGATAAAGGAACGCGAGTACTCGAGCACGATCGTTTCGGTATTTCTAATGTCGTAGAATTAGAAGAAAGAAGAAAGAAAAAAAAAGAGAGAGAGAGAAAAAAAAAATAGACGAATAGGATTACAGTCGAATTAGTTGAGATCCTAATCGAGGGTTCTGACCCACGCGTAGGGTGACGTAGTGTGACCTTGTCGTTGAGACGCGTGCGCATCGGTAGCCTATTTTTAACGACCTGCACTCTACGAGGGTTGTTGCGTGCCGCGTCCAACGGTTCTCCATTGTGAGCGTCCACTTTTGTCGACAAAAAAAAAAAAAGGAAAAAGAAAAAAGAAAAGACATCTCAACCTTTCGCCTTTTCATTTAACTTATAAACACTACCGCGAATGTTTCGTACGCGCGTCGTAAGTTCTTTTTTTCTTTCTTTCTTTTTTTTTTTTTTTTTCTTTTTTTCGTTGCCTCTCGAATTTAGCGGGATACGTACCAACGAATAATTTATTTTCCACGCATACAAATTCATCGTGCATTTCCACGCGGACCGTGAATGCATATCCCTGTGTGTGCACTCGCAAGAGTGTTTCCGTTTAAATTATAAATTGCGGAATAGATTAATTTCGAAATTTGTCGAATCGAAAACGTCACGCCACGAATGCGCGTAAATTATTTCGATCGAATTTGATTATCAGTTTTAATATTACTGAGATTTAAAAATTCATTTAAAACAAAAAGAGTGAGTGAGTGAGAGAGAGAGAGAGAGAGAGAGAGGGAGAGAGAAAATGGCATATTCGTGTGGAACGGGACATATGCAGTCGTAAGCAGTCGTGCGTATCGCGTGTCCTACACACGGAAATATCGATTTTGTTATACTTAAATAATACGAGCGACACATTTCATCGGTATTTTGGTTCTTGTTAAATCCTTCTTTTCTGTTTTTCTTTTTTTCTTCTTTTTCCTTAATCTTTTAAAGACATAACATGTAAGAAAAAAAAGAAAACAAAAAGAAAAGGAAAAAGGAAGAGTCGTCGAATAGGCACGTACGATACGAAAATGATGGTATGGATATATCTGGACCGAACTACCATCGTGGTGTGTATATATATATATATATATATACTATTCAAAAGTCGTTTATTGGTCTAGGACTACGGTTCGAAATAGAGGACGGGATTCGCGATGGTGGTGATCGGGATGCGGGGCGTCGGGACAGAAGGTTAGAGCGGTCGTCGGGTCAGCAACACCATGGCCGCCCTCTATCCCACTTTCCCATCCTCCTATCCCTCCCAACACACCCATTCGCCCTTCCTTCCTTCCTTCCTATCTTCCTGCCTTCCTGCCTTTCTTTCTTCCTTCCTAGCTCGATTAAACGTTCTTGCGACTGTCCTTCCCCACTTTATATTCTCGATAACGCTTAAATATTATATATTTGTCTATATTTTGTCGGACGACAAAATATATATAATAATTATATGTATATATATATATATATATATATATATATATATATATATATATATATAATTATCGTTAATAACGATAATGATCGTGTTAGTATTGGCAAAACGGATACGAATTTATTTCGAATAATAATACGAAATATCTACTGTGATTAGGCAGATCGATATTCTTTCGTATATTTTAACAACGATCGTTACCAAGAACGCCGACGTTGATTTAACCTATTGAAGAGAGAAAGAGAGAGAGAGAGAGAGAATGAGACAGAGAGAATAGATAAGTATTTTCTTTTTCTCTCTTAAACATCCGTTTTGTTTTTATTTCCTTTTATCTTCCTTCTTTCTTTAACGTCATAACATAAAAATTCCAATGGATCGAGGAAGCGAGGATAACAAACCTTGGCCGATATACAGAGAAAGAGAGAGAGAGAAAGAGAGAGAGAGAGAGAGAGAGAGAGAGAGAGAGATCTCATTAATATAGGTTTTGCGATATGTCTGTCTCGTTATAACAGTACGATTATCGTTTTCGATCGTCTACGATAGCATAATTCTCTTATCCAATGGTTTGCCTGTTGAACCGAACCGCTTGCAAACAAGTTCGTAGACGGGGGGGCGTCGTCTGGGTCACCCAGCCCCTATTCGTGTGTTGCTTCGTACGTCTGTTCGCTCGCCTTTCTTCTTTGAGGGGGGAGGGGCGGCGAGAGTTAGGGCAACCCTAATAGCGGATACTTAGTTTTGAAAAAAAAAAAAAAAAAAACATGTCGCCGAGACGATTATAAGTTTCGCGTTTATCGACGAGAGATTGTAAAGGCAACGATATATTTATATTGCAATCTCTCGTAAAAATAATAATAATATAAATAATATAAATAAAATTTATATTATTTTATATATATTTATAACAATGATCGACGATGTCTGTAAGTCTAAGTATGATCGCTCAAATTTTCACCTTTTTTACTTTTTTCTTTATTTATCTTCTTTCTCTCTCTCTTTTCTTTTTTTTTTTTTTTTTTTAATCCGCGATATAAACATATGTATACTACTACAAACGCTTACGCGCACATATACGCAATAGTTTGGTATGTTATATACAACGAAATATAATAATTCATTTCAAAGTCCAAAGAAACTCATTGCCATATCCTATTAATATAATTCGCATTGGTTGCTCGTTTAACCGAAGCGATTTATAATCAAAACGGCCGACGCACCCGACCCAACCAACGTCCCTGTGCGTCGTCGTCGTCGTCGTCGTCGTCGTCGTCATCGTCGTCGTCGTATTTTTATTTCATTCGTGTCTTTCACTTTTTTCATTTCTCCTTTTCTTTTAATCTATTTTTCATCCTTCATCTTTTCCTCCTCCTCCTCCTTTTCTTTTCTCCTCTCTCTCTCTCTCTCTCTCTCTTTCTTTTTTTTTTTTTTTAAATAATCGACGGAGAGAAAGTAAAAAGTCTTCGTAGCGCGGTTGAAAAATGCGATTGAAAATAAAGACTACTCGAGATTGCCGTGGCCCCTTAAGAGAGATACGGATAGAATCCGTGTCCATTTGCAAGAGAGCAAATCGATGAGAGGGGGGAGGGGGGGAGGGGGGGAGGAATATACCACGGACGGGCGGTGAATCCTGCGTGGGCGGTGCAACGTTTTATCAAGAGAGCTCGAGTGAAAAGGGGGAGATAGATAGATAGAGAGAGAGAGAGTGAGAGAGAGAGAGAGAGAGAGAGAGAGAGAGAGAGAGAGAGAGAGAGAGAGAAAGATATATATATATATATATAGAGATAGAGAGAGAGAGAGAGAGAGAGGGTTTTTCGCACCCCCTCCAGTCGCGACGTCGGCTCTTGGGATTTTAGAGGGGGAGACCGTGCACGCTTACCACGGTGGAGGGAGATACGTCTGCTGGAGAGGGGGTGTCTGGGTCAATCCCCTCCAGTCTGGGGGTTCCCAAACCCAAACGCATTTCCCGGGGTTCGCAAATGCCTGCTAAAACTGGTGACTCGCTTTAAGCGCGTTCACGCTTGACGGCCGTCACCCTTCCTCCCCTCCCCCTCCCTTCTACTCCCTCCCTTCCTCTCTTTTCGACCGTTTTGACACGTTTTTCGCGCGACGGGAGCTTCGCCGTTCATGTCGATTATTTTACGAGCGAGGATATAATCTCTTTAAAAACAGAGGGATGGAGGTGTGCGTGTGTGCGAGAGAGAGAGAGAGAAAGAGAGAGAGGAGACAAGCAGACAGACAGATAATAAATTCGATTAAAATTCGTTTATATCGTTTATATCTGAAAATAAATTTGCACAATTTTTTTTCTTTCTCTTTTTTTTCTTCTATATAAGCCACGTTAATTTCGAGGGCTCGAATCGGCTCAACTTGACAAACATATATATATATATATATATTTGTATATTTATTATAATATATAATGAAAAAAAAAAGGAAAAAGGAGAAATGCGTAGGATTCAGGAGTCGCATTGAAGTTAAGGGACAGACCGATCGATACTCTCGCAAAATTGGCTGACACTGATTCCCCTCGATTCGTCGTAGCCATCGATGAGTCACCAGTGGCTCGGTGCCCTTCAAACGCTTCTACGTACGTAGCCATATATATATATATATATATATATATATATATATATATATATATGTATATATGTATAAATATATATGTATTTACACATATACATATCATATGTCTTTCGCCTACCTATGTTCCACCGAATAATGCGTACTTACTTACATGCGCGTATCTTGCGTATAAAAAGATTAGATTTTTAAGAAGTAATCTCGTTTCTTCCCCTCTTTACCTTGAAGAATAATAACGCGTCTCTCTCAACGATCGTTCGAATTCCGAGGAAACGTTTAATTTCTAACGCAGGACGAAGAAAAAGAGAAGGAAGACAAAGAAAGAACGAAAAAAAGAAAGAAAGAAAAAAAAAAAAACAAAAAATTCGAAAGTAATGTCGAAGAGACGAACAAAGAAAAAAAAAAGAAAATAAAAAGAAAAAACCTTCCAACACTTTCGTTACGACGTTCACCCTTCCGGTTGGACGATGATCGAGCGTACGTACGTACGATACATACATGTATCTGTTGTATATAAGTAAAAAAAAAAAAAAAAAAGTAACGAACGGAGTTAACGAAATAGGGAAGGTGAGGATGAATTAAAGAGAGAGAGAGAGAGAGGAGATAGGTAGAAACGGTCTCTTTACGAGTAATAAAAGGACGCGAAAATGAGGCGAGAAACATAAAAGTGGCACAATTGGTTCAGTGGGGCGGTGCCCTGCCCCGTGGCCTTGGCTCGGGACAGTGAACCCCGGCTGTGGCCATGCGAAACGCGCGCCACGAATCGCACGCGGAGTCGTCGCTCGCGAGTCGCACGCACCCGTTTTGCAGCCGTGCTTCTCTCTCTCTCTCTCTCTTACTCTCTCTCATTCTCTCTATCTCACTCTCTCTTTCTAACCACGGACTCCTGCCTTGGGCTTTCGCGAAAGCACGTAGAGTCCAGACTCGCAAGCTCCTCGACAGGTTGTTCTCTCTTTTAGCAAAAGTTAGAGAAAGAAGGACGGAGATAGATGGATAGATTGATAGATAGATAGAGAGAGATAGAGAGATAGATAGATAGATGAGAGAGAGAGAGAGAGAGAGAGAGAGAGATAGATAGAGTTTACCCTCTTAACATCCTCAGCGTCTCTCAAACGTATCGTCTCTTTACCATTCAATGAAGAAGTAGAACTCGATCTTTCGGAAGATCGTGACCCTAATCCGAAAACCCTTGCAACGCCTAGAATTCTCTCTCTTTTTATTTATTTATTTATTTTTTTTTTTTTTTCTACGACGACGACGACTTCTTCGTCTTGTCGCGTAATAAAAAAGTAAACAGGGTTTGCGCGTACGTACGTGCGTACGTCCGAGCATTCGTTTCGTTTCGTTTCGTTTCGTTGGAATTTTCGCGAGGTACGACGTTCTACGATTGTGCGGGACGATCGAGTGGAATCCTTTCTCTCTTTTTTCAATT
The DNA here is from genome assembly GCA_911387935.1 of Dolichovespula saxonica. Taxonomy (NCBI): domain Eukaryota; kingdom Metazoa; phylum Arthropoda; class Insecta; order Hymenoptera; family Vespidae; genus Dolichovespula; species Dolichovespula saxonica. The sequence continues at coordinate 3,201,112 of OU427012.1, forward strand.
TTTTTACATTTCTTTTCTTGTTTACCTTTTCTCGTCGATCGATTCGTTTTACCACCAAGTCTCGATAACCGTGAATATTAACGATTGCGGATTGAGATCTCTGTTGGACGTTGTAAAAAATTATTATACTTATGGTCGAAAGAGAGGGGTACGGTGCGAAGATAGAGAGAGAGAGGGGGGGGGAGGAGGGAGGGAGAATGGGTCAGAGACTGATTGATCCAGAAACTGTGGTAAGAGCGTTCCAGGAAGACGCCGTTAAAAGAGTTGCCCCCATTTTCGAGGAGACTAGTTCGAAGTAACGTTCGGGTACGAGTAAACTTGCTTTCGATTGAACTTCCTCCTTCTCTCGATCTCGATCTCGATCTCGATCTTTTCAACGATATGATGATACCTCGAGTTAGACGTGATTTTATCTTATCAATAGTCCGTTGAAACGTCTCAGTGCTTTATAGTCGGTAGTAACGTATTCCGCGATCTTTTCTTGAAAATCAGGTTAATCTATTTAAAGGAAAAAATTGTCCTCTCTCTCTGTCCGTCCGTTCTTGTCTCTCTGTTGTTCCTCGCCCTCTTCTTCCTCTCCTCTCCTCTCCTCTCCTCTCCTCTCCTCCTTCTCCTCCTCCTCCTCCGTCCCGCCGGCCCGTTTTCTTTCGTTTTGGTGCTCGCAGCTGTTCGCAAAAGCGCCGGCACGTCTTCGCTCGGTGCCTCCTCTGGCCATTGCACTCCGCGATCTCCTATCTCCGTCTCGCTCTAACTCGGGTTGATGCACGCGGAATGCAGGCGAGTAGGGCCGAGCATTGCCGAGCTGGTCCGAGCTGTGAACGAGCTGGCTCGCTGCATGCAGCTGCAACAACGGTCACGGAGTTCGATGCACTCGTCGACGACCGAACGAGCACCAGCAACATCAGAAACACCAGCACCACCACCATCGGTACAACCAGCACAACCAGCACAACCAGCACAACCGGCACAACCAGCAACAGAAACAACAGCAACAGCAGCACTCGGTACCTACCATCACCATCACAAACACGACTAAGCAACCAACACACGAACGGGCCAGTAACGACGAATGACTCAGCCGTTGCACGAGGGATTCGACCTTGACCCGACTGCACGTAGGTGCATCGCACCTTCGAGCGCGCGCGCGCGCGCGCGCTCGTTCTCCTCTCGTACTTCGATTCCCGTCTCTTTCCCGTCTCCGACGTTCGTTCGATCTTCGATAAATTTTTTTTTAACCTCCACCCCCCACCCCCACCGACCCTCTCGTCCGTTTCCCTTCTTTCTTTCTTTCTTTCTTTCCTTCTTTCTTCGTCCCAATTTTTTTCTTCTCCTTCGTTTCTTTATTTCATAATATTTTTTTCCCCCCCCACACACCTCTTTACTCATCGACTCGTTGATCCTCACTCGTGCGTATCGATCGCCAATCAATTACTATTCCTACGTGATTTCTAACGTAAACGAAAGAAAAAGAATGTAGATGGGAAAAGAAGAAGGAAGGAAGGATTCTATTCTCCTTTCCTTTTGGTTTTTCTCTCTTAGGATCCAAGATACGGACTTCTCTCTCTCTCTCTCTCTCTCTCTCTCTCTCTCTCTCTCTCTCTCTGTCTCAGTCACTCGTTCGTTCGAGATATTCGTATGGTTTATTTTATTCGACTTTTTCTTCGTGGCAAACGTTCATAGCTCGTTTCAACTTTCTTTATTTCCACGCGTGGCATTATCGCGATTTATTACTCATCGAAAAGGCTGACTACTACTACTACTACTACTACTACTACTACTACTATTACTACTACTATTACTACTACAAATACTACTATGTAGCTCTTAGAACTCTCTGGCTCCTCTCTCTCTCTCTCTCTCTCTCTTCTTTATTTGTATTTCGTGCTACGACGATCGTTCGATAAGCGTCTCTCAAGGTTTGTTTTTCACTTTTCACGCTTAAAGAGAGAGAGAGAGAGAGAGAGAGAGAGAGAGAGAGAGAGAGAGTCTCGCGCTTACTGTCGTACAAGAAGAGAAGAGAAACAGTAATAAAAGTGCTTTGCCAAAGCGATAGTCGTACAAATGGTAAGGGGGTGGGTCGGTGTTCTTATGTTGCGCATACATATACGTACGCATTGATATCCTCCCAATGGCGATCTTATTTTGTATCTTTTTGGTATCAGTCCGATAAATTGACCCTTAAGAGATCGATTTAATCGATATTAACCGGACCGCTTCATTATTCCATTCTAATCGACGTTACTTTTCTTTTTCTTTTTGCTTCATTCTCTCTCTCTCTCTCTCTCTCTCTCTCTCTCTTCTACTTTTTTTGACCTTTTTGTATTTCTGATATCCCACAAAGCGAATTGTTTTCCGGTCATCATTGACTTCAATCTAGATACCTGGCATCCTTTCTGGCGTGACACGAAGGACTCGCATTATCGTAGTTACGCGCATACATACATACACACATACATACATACATACATACATACATGTACATAAATATATACATACATACATACATAGTTCAAAGTGTGTTGTCCTCGGCGATCGGGTTCAACGGCTGCGACGGACGAAGAACGAGACAAAGGCCTGAAAGGCCCTACCAACCTCCGGGGTATCTTTATAGAACACAGTGTCATCGACACGCCACAGGGTGTATCCATTGTAAAGGTCAACGCATCTATTGCGGATAACCTCATCGGCCTCTTTGCACTCTCGTCGAGGAAAGAGAAAGAAAGCGAAAGAGTGAGTGAGAGAGAGAGTGAGAATATTTAATTCTTGTCACGCGTTCGCGACTCGATTTACGTTCGGTAAAATGCAAAAAAGATTTATCTTCAACTCGAACGATTTACTTTCCTTCGTCGTTGATTCCATCGAAATTCTCAACGACAAGTATTATGGTCAAAGGATGAACGAGAGAGAGAGAGAGAGAGAGAGAACGCGTGATTTTTCTTATTTTCTTTATATTTTTTTTTTTTCGTTTTCCATCGTCCTTCACAATCGCGTTGCACCGATCGTTAATTACGAGATCGTACACGAAATTACGTATTCGATACTAAAAAAAAAAAAGAAGGGATCGATCGATACACGTTTTTTTCCTCTTCTATCCATATTCCTCCTCTTCCTTTACTCTCGATCTCGAGTAAATGATCGAGGTGATAGAAAATCAAAAAAAAAAAAAAAGAAAAATAAAAAATTAACGAGCCCCGAATTAACTAATCAGACACTAGCGAGTCACGCGTTTAATATACAAGTTTTGATATATGTAATATTTTAAGCGAGATAACATAATCGATCCGTTAGATAACGTTAGATCCGTTAGATAACGTTAGATCCGTAAGATCGTTCAAGGATTTTCCAAATGTTTTTCTTTTTTTTTTTTTTTCATCCTGTAACGATAACGATCAATCTCAAAATGTTATCCACGGTCCTTGGCCTTTCGTATCTCGAGGATAGAGACGCGAGACTTCGTAGCAAGGTTACTAGGATGCAAGCAAGGCAGGCAACGTCTCTCTCTCTCTCTCTCTCTCTCTCTCTCTCTTGGCAATATCTATCCATCTATCTCTATCTCTATCTCTCTTTTTCCCCTTGGTTTTCCTACGTTAAGGTATTTATACACATCAGGAGGGATGTATTTCGGTCTACTAACGCGTCCGATGCTACTCACGCTGAGCAACGGCAGAGTGGAAACAACGACGACAACGACGACAACAACGAAGAAGAAGAAGACGAAGAAGAAGAAGAAGAAGAAGAAGAAGACGCGATGACTACAACGACGATGACGACGCTCTTAACCTTGAACCGATGAACGTACACTATCAACCAACTGCGGTGTCCTTAGTTATTCCTGGCAGTCACCCTGAGAGAGAAAGAGAGAGAGAGAGAGAGGATGATGTCGACCCGTTACTTTCTGGAAATCCCCAAAAAATTTCTTTTCCCTGAAAACTTTGTATTCTTTCGGATTTATTCGTTTCAAGGCCAAATCCCCATCTTTAATTGGATACGATCGAATTACTTGCAAAATCGATTACATCCTCGAATGTCTATATTTGATGACTTATGAATTATTTATTATTCGAGAAAAATATATATATATATATAAAGAGAGAGAGAGAGAGAGAGAGAGAGAGAGAGATGGTTTTTTTCTTTTTATTATTATTAATGAAAGAACCAATTCGAATTTCTGTAGACTTACGTAGATTTGTGGAGCCACAACCAGATGGATCGTTTCTTAACGAATGAGTTGTGTACATTGGCTCGCATTCGGAATCCGGTGTTTAGGGTAGAAGAGAGAGAAAGAGAGAGAGAGAGAGAACATCATCCGTCTCTTTTTTCGAGAGATACTTCAACGGATCAAATATAGCCGTGCCGAGGCGATCACTTTTGATTAATAAAAGCAATTTAACTCGTCGTTGAAATCGAACGACATATTTGGGGATTAATGAGAAATGATCGAAAAACGATATTATTATGTATCGCAAAAAATATCTCTCTCTCTCTCTCTCTCTCTCTCTCTCGCTTTATATATATATATATATATATATACATGAGAATAGAACGATCAAGCGAAACGACATCGAGATAGACCCGACGTCATAATTCCAGACATTTGTCGGATCGACTTCGTCGTCGAGACTATCGATTGCTCTTGCAACGAAAGTGGGGTTGAAGTAATAAGGCTAACGCTCCGTAGGGAAGGGTGTCGCCCTTAGAGAACAAAGACCGTCTGCGTAAAGTCAAACTCTAGTTATATCCTAGCGAACAAGGTCGTCTACCCTTTTAGAACTGTCTCTACGTTCTTTCAAATCCCTATTGCAATGTCGACTAGAGATATACGTAAAATGATTGTACACACACACACACACACACACACACACACACACACACACATATATATATATATTTGTATATATTATACTTACTTACGTATTAAGTTATCGCGAGTCAAATTCAAAATCCATTTCGGCTTTAGAATTTGATGAGATATATAATTATTGGATGGAGTATAAATCGATATACAAAAAACCTTTACTAAATCTCGTTAAACGGATAGATCGACTAATTCTGATATTGTAACTCACCGGAGATATGCAATCGCAAGAATTAACAATAGCCATTCTTTTTTATACTTCGAAGATATTTTTTATCTCTTCTCTCTCCTTTTCTCTCAGTTTCTTTTCTTTTCTTTTTTGTTTTCAATCCCCTCGTACTCCCAGTTAGAAAATTTTGTACGACGATTCGTTAAGAAACGTCGGACGTAGTTGACTTTTAGAAGAGGAGTATGAACTTGACTCTCGTAACGTATCGTAGGTTGCCCACCACTGTCATCGTCGTCCGGGAGGGTGGAGGAGGAGGAGGAGGAGGAGGAGGAGGAGGAGGAGGAGGAGGGAAATATGAAAGTCGAGAGTGGCGGGTGGTGAGTAGAGCTGGGTGGATGAAAGAGGGTGAAGGGTGGTGGAGGGTGGCGAAGGGCGTTGAGAAAGGAACGAACGAGGGTCGCGACCGTAAAAGGAGAGAAAGAGAGAGACAGAGAGACAGAGAGAGAGAGAGGGGGGGGGAGAGTAGGGGAGGATGAGGGAAAGTGCAGTGTCTGTCTTCCTCCCTCTCTCCCTTCTTATACACTCCGACGGCCATGGCTGTCGCTCACACTCGAGGGAATGCATATAGTGTGAGAGAGAGATAGAGAGAGAGAGAGAGAGGGGGGTTGGGGTTGGGGTTGGGGTTGGGGTGTGTTGCGTGAGCTCGCGCATACGCGACGGAGCTTCCTCTCAAATCTCTCCTCCCCTCTCCACCCTTCTCTTCTCTACTCTACTCTACTCTACTCTACTCTACTCTACTCTACTCTCCACCCTTCTTCGTTTCCCTTCCCTTCCCCTCTTTCTTCTTCCCCTCATCCTTCCCCCGTGGCTGGGTCTCGCAGACGCCGCGACACCGGTAAACACGGTGCTCTTGAAAAATAGAACGCTCGTTAATGTATTCAAAACGGATCCCATCGTCGTGCCGACACGAAGGAGACGACACCGGATGAAAAAAAAAGGGGCCGCAAAAGTCCATCCCTTCCATCCTTCCATCCCTCTCCCTTTTATGCATCTCCTTTCTCCCCTTTTCCCCTCACCCCCTATTTTACCGTCGTCGTTGCACGTGCTTTTTAAACATCTCTCGATGTTGCAATTAACGCGCTCGATGGCCATTCACAAGACCTGTGTCGTCTACGGGAAATTAATTCTACCGTCACCTAACGCCCGTATTCTTATTAGGATTCGAGCTACGTCATCCTCCCTGTTTCATTATGTTCCCTTTTTTCTCTTTCTCTTTTTTTTTTTCTTCTTCTTCTTCTTTTCTTTTCATTTTCACATCTACACCTTTTTTCGTTTTTATCGCTAGCAGCTTCGTTTCAATTTTTCTATTACTACTACTACTACTACTACTACTACTACAGGTAGTAACGTTGTTGATCGATCGATGTAATTAAGCCGTCGCCGTCGCCGTAGCCGCACCTTCGCTCACCTTATTTACAACGAGTTTAAATACGCACGCCACCGCGGCTCTTTAATTATAAAATGCATCCTTCCGCAAACCCAGCGTTTTTGATTTTTTTCCTTTCTTTCTTTCTTTCTTTATTTATTTATTTTTTATTTTTTCGGTTCTTTAGTTTCTTCCTTCTCTCTCTCGTCCCTTTCGATGAAAAAATATTTATCTTGTTAATACTCGGGGACGTTGAATTTTTTATAATATCTCGAAAAAAATTTTTGCACCTTTTACTTTTATACACACACACACACACACACACACACACGCACACACCCATATATATATATATTTTTTTTGTTGTTGTTGTTGTCGTCGAATCTTTCGTTTATAATCCTTGCTAAAAAGGAAATCGACGGATCTCTCTCTCTCTCTCTCTCTCTATCTTTCTATCTCAGAGAAGAAGAAGGAAAAAGAGACGTGGGAAAAAAAAGAAAAGAAAAAAAAAAGAAGGAAAAAATAAAAGAAATATCCCGTCTAAACGATCAAGGATTTGATTTTACTTTGGAACGGGGGCATTGGTGCCATCCAGACTGCCGCATCGAAATGTCGCAGCATCCTGAGACGACGATAGACAGAGAGAGAGAGAGAGAGAGAGAGAGAGAGACACACAGAGAAAGAGAGAGTGAGAGAGAGAGAGATAGAGATAAGGATAGCGAGAAGAGGAAAAGAGAAGACCGAGAATTTTCTTGGCACCGTTCCCAAGGGAGAGAGAGAGAGAGACAGAGAGAGTGAGAGTAAGAGAGAGAGAGAGAGAGAGAGAGAGAGAGAGAGAGAGAGAGAGAGAGAGAGAGAGAGAGAGAGAGAGAGAGAGAGAGAGTTGAACGTACCTTCTAATTTTACGCGAGCTCTTAGAACCTTGCGGGGAGTAGTGGGGCGGTGGGTGGGTGGAGGGTGGAGGGGGAAGCGTCACTTTTCGCTCTAGGTCTAGTGCAAATATACCGCGTGTCCTTATCCAACGAATTCGATGGCCACTGGTAGGTTCGAGGCTAATGCACGGGAACTCACGTTACTCGCGTCCGTTCGAGTTCTCAAATGTTTTTCGGAAAGAAACGAGAGTGGGCGAGAGGGGAGGCGGGGGGTGAATGGTGGTGGCCGATCGAACGAGTCTCGAAAGATTTCGAAAGGAATTAAAAAAAAAAAAAAAAAGAAGAAGAAGAAGGAAGAACCATCGGTCGAATTAAGAAAAAATTATTGATCGCGTCGGCATAGAGGATTTACGAGGTTAATCGATTATTGGGAAAACGGAATGGAAGCCAACGAAAGATATATCAATTTTTTTTTTCTCTTTTATGTATGTATAATATATATAAAATATAATATATATAAATATAATATATATATAATATATAATATATAAAATATATGTAAATATTCTTTTATATATATATATATATATATGTATATTTGACAAATCGCATTCGTCTGGTTAACCAATGGCGGCCGTTGCGTTTTCTGGTTTCTGTAAAATCGATCATAGAATATGAGAAAGGCCGCACACAAAGTTTTCTCCCTTAGGGAATAAGAAATGCTGTCGGAAGGTCGTGATAGAAAGAAAGATAGAGAGAGAGAAAAGGAGGAAGAGGAAGAAGAGATAAGAAGGAGTAGACAAGAGAGAGAAAGAGAGAGAGAGAGAAGGTAGTAATCGAGCAAGAGAACTCCCTACCCCTTGGAGAGTCCTCGTCTGGCTTCTGGAAGAAGGTTGTAGGGTGGCGTTGATGGTGTTGGTGTATCGATGGTGGTGTTGGTGTATCGATGGTGGTGATGGTGTTGCTGCTACCGCTGTTACTGCCGCTACTGGTGTCGATGTTTCCCTCTTGGTGTTGGTGAAGAGAAGCTAGAGAGAGGGAGAGATAGAGATAGATAGATAGATAAATAGAGAGAGAGAGAGAGAGAGGAGGAGGTTGAGGTCGTCGGCGCTCGCGGGAACGAGGCATTGACCTCCAGTGAGTTAGGATGTCTGCCGGTATTGATTCGGTGACTCGGTGCAGCGGACTCGGGGGCGGTAAAACGGGAATACCGGGATGTCGGGGAGAGGGTCTGGCTGAGGGACGTCAGAGGAGGAGGAACGAGAAGAAGGAGGACGCGCGCGCGCGCGCGCTTAGCGCATCCAGACAAGTACCGACAACGTTTCCTTCTCTCCCTCTCACTCTCACTACCCCTCTCCCTCTCTCTCTCCCTCTCTCTCTCTCTCTCTCTCACTCCTTCTTCTTCTACTACTTTCGGAAAGCTTTCGGAGAGAGGAAGTTCGAGGAGGGGTTTGAGGGTGCAACGTACTGGGGCAAACTTTCCCCTTTCACCCTCTTTTCTCCTCCTCCTCCCTCCTCCTCCTCCTTCTACTCCTTCAAAGCCCCACCCCCCCTCCTCTACCCTATCTACCGTCGGTCGACGAAAAGAGAAACGAGCTTTGCCGGGGAAAGGATGACGCTTTGCCAACTTGAAAGACCTATTTAAAAATCCTTCGTTCGTAGACGGCGATTGGAAGGATAAGGAGTACAGGAGAGAAGGAGGGGCAGGGGATGGGTGGGTGGGTAAGGTGGGTGGGTTGGGGATTGGACGGAGCATCTTTGTACGATCGTTTCGACGCTCTTGTCTCGAGTAGAAAGAAATCCCTTTGCTCCGTTAAAATATCAACGTTTCTGGAAAATCCCGCCAACCGGAGACTCTCTCGAGCGAGCTCCATTGTTCCTTCGTGTACTGAGCGAGTATTATGGATCGATAAAAAAACAGACGGTTCAAAGAAGTAAAAAGTAGAGAGAGAGAGAGAGAGAGAGAAGTAATGCCGGTTTCCATTTCTTCGACGTCTGGAATTGGGATCGATCGACGTACATACGTAGAACACATATATGCGTACGCACATACATAAATACATACACGCATACATACATATATACATAAATGCATACATACATACATACATAGATACATGTATGCAGATGTAGGTAGGTATATACGCAAACTTTTATGTCGAACGAGAAAGAGACTGCAACTCGTGTACGTTTTGGTTGGTTGGTTGGTTGGTTGGTTGGTTGGTTGGTTGGTTGGTTGGTTGGTTGGTTGGTTGTGAGGGCGAGTAGTAGTAGTACAGTAGGAAGAAAGAGGACTGTGAGGGAAATGGCGCGGATCGGTAGTAAAAGAGGGATGACGAAGAAAGAGAGAGAGAGAGAGAGAGAGAGAGAGAGAGAGAGAGGGTTGTGGTGCAACAGGGAGGTAAACGGAAGGACAGACGAGTCGATCGGAGAGAGAGAGAGAGAGAGGGAAGCGCACGGTCGGAGGGTGGGAGGGTGGGAGGGAGGGCAGGAGGGGGATGGTGAGGAGGGGTCGAAATTCTCCGCACAGACAGGATGGCGCGGCACTGGGGCGAACTTTCGCTCTCTCGTCGTGCTGCATCGACGTGCTACTACTATGCCACTGCCACGCCCCGTAACGCTTTCAAAATCGGACTTATTCGCAACTTCCCTATTCTTATTTACCATTATATCCTCGAACGTTTTTCTTTTTTTTTTTGTTTTTTGTTTTTTTTGTTTTTTTTTATTCTGTACCGGGACATACAACACTCGTATGCAACGAAGTAAAGGGTCGTTTATATCCGTATATATTTTCGTTAGGATAGGGAAAGTTGAGAATTCGAGTTCTCTTCATTTCGAAATGGGGGAAGGAATAAAAAATAGAGAGAAAGAAAACGGAAAGGGTATCTTTTTGTATCGATTAATTAATTAGTTAATGAATTAACGATATTGAGAAGCATTTAGAGGACAGGAAAGGAAAATATCGAGAAAAGATATGATTCTCTTCGGTCCTCGACGTTGGCGTCGTCGTCGGCCATCTTCGTTCGTTCGTTCGTCGTCGTTGTCGTCGTCTTCATATATCACAATAATATACGTATCACAATAATGTTGATGGTTTCGGTGATGAAAGGTTCCCTTCGACAATGAGACGACGTGGCAGTGAAGTGCATGCATAAAAGGGGCTGCCTGCGAAGATGGTGTTGGTGGAGAGAAGCCCGGGCGGGGGAGGGGAGGAGGTGGCCCCTTGGATGGAGGCAGAAAAAAGAAAGGAGAAGAATGAAGAAAAAGATAAAAGGGAAAAAAATGAGCTGGAGAGAGAGAGAGAGAGAGAGAGAGAGAGAGTAAGAGATAGAGGGAAAGTAAGAGGGATGGAGGGTTTCTCCGGGAAGGGTTGTCTGTCTAGACGGATCGTTGTTTGGAGTAAACTGTGACCGTGAATCGACGTCATGTAGCGGGTGACTAGGAAGAATGAATTCTTGTTCTAATCCACTTTATGAATTATTCGTTTGTTCGAATAAAAAATAAAAAAAAAAAAAATAATAAAAATAGAAATGATGACGATGACGACGACGACGATGGTCGTTAAGGATAAAAGAAAATGTTTGACTCGTTGACGAATCGATCCTTTTATTTCTTTCATTTTTTATTTATTTATTTATTTTCTTTTTCGTTAAAATTTCAATCAAGACATCGTGCTGCGTATCGTTCAGAATCGATTTAATTTGTATCTATTAAAATTTTCAAAGAATTTTCCCTCTCTCTCTCTCTCTCTCTCTCTCTCTCTCTCTCTCTCTACATATATATATTTCTCGTATCGGACACAAATCAGACTGACCAATTTCCTAGAGAACACTTCGATCGTACGAAGATATATGTACGATAAAAAGAGGGTGGCCATTATCGTGGCCGATAATGCAACGTTACGTGCAACAACGTTGCACGCGATATCGCGCGCGCGCGCGCGAGAGAGAGAGAGAGAGAGAGAGAGAGAGAGAGTACGTCGACTTCGAAAGTATAGTCACGGGGTCATTAAGCTTCGAGGCCATTGTACGCTACGATACGAATTTTTTTTTCTCCTTCTTTTTCTTCTCTTTTCCTTCCCCTTTCCAAAAAATTTACATATTCAAATCGAAAGCGAGCGAGTTGTTAAACGAACGAACGAACGAACGGTATGCGTGTGAGAGAGAGAGAGAGAGAGAGAGAGACTTATCAAGTCTTATGAATCACGTACTTTCGGCGAAGTCACGCGCCGTGGGAATCCTTGTTCTTTCCCCGTGAAAGTGAGTTTCCTTTCGATTTCCCACTTAACGGAGCGCGGCAAATCGTTAACTCGATCGTTCAATCGAATTAACGTCGTTCCTCGTTTATATAGCAAATTATATCGTATGCTCTATCGTTTCAGTATATAACAATAAGAGAAATCTAAACCGACGATTGGGATCTTTGTAATTTCGAAGAGGTTCGCGTCAAGCGAGATGATACGTGCGTAAACTCGTACGTAAGTTCGTTTGTCAAGATCGCGATTATTATGGTTCCTAGTGTGAACGAGAGAAAGAGAGAGTTTTGATCGCTGAAGAGAGAGAGAGAGAGAGAGAGAGAGAGAGAGAGAGAGTGAAAAGATAATCGCAAATCGTTACTCGACGTCGTTACTTCGGCACCCCTTTGTTTTTTTCTTTTCTTTTCTTTTTTTTTTCGTCGAGAGCGTACTACGAACGAGGGAAAAAAAAAAAAAAAAAGAATTAAAACCACCATGGGCAGACGCAACGAGCATATAACGGGGAATATCAATGTCGTCGTACCCGAAAAAAAGTATAAAAGTGCCTACGCGAGACGGACTAATTGCACACTTCATACTCGCTCGAGAAGAAGCGAGATTTCTAGACGACAACCACCACCACCCCCTCTTTCTCTCTCTCTCTCTCTCTCTCTCTCTCTCTCTCTCTCTCTCTTTTCCCCTTTTCCGGCCGATATCCCTGAGCCCTCGTTCGTTCGTCCAATCGTCCTTTACCCTTCGTAGACCTCGTAGACCTCGTAGACCTCCTCCTCCTCGTCGTCGTCGTTGTCGTCTAACCGAACTAGGTTGAAGTCATTCTCTCTTTCTCTATCTTTTTCTTTTTTATTTTTTATTTTTTTTTTCATTCTTGTTCTCCCTTTCTCTCTCTATTTCTAATTAGCAAGTAACTGGATTTGTTATTCTCTGTAACGGAGAAAGGTTAACGACTGACATCCGCAATTGAAATGACCCGACTGTAATCACCAACGATGACAAATATAGAACGTGAATATATATATATATGAGTTTATGATATTTGTCGCGAGTAACTATTATTTTTGTTCGAGATCAAACATTCGTATAATCTTTGTCTTTGAAATCGTTTCATTCGGATGATCTGGAAACCGAAATAACGACTGACGTTCCTTTCTTGTTCTCTTTCTCTCTCTCTCTTTCTATTTTTTTTCTCCTTCATTTATTTATATATTTATTATTATTATTCTTCCACGTTTTGATAATCGGTATTAAAAATTATATCTCGAGTCTCGTTACATCGCCGATCGTACTAAGCGACGAGATCTGTAATAAGTTCGTTCGTAACGGAACAAAACGAAAAAAAAAAAAAAAATAAAAACGAAACGAAAAGCCGAGATCCTCCCTCGTTTCGTAGGACGGACGAGTTCGTACTTGGCAACCCTTTTTGCGCGAGACGACCACCCTCCCTCCCTCCCTCCATACCCCTCGTATACCGCTGATTATTATTAACGCTCGTGTTATCGCGCGGTATACAGGTATACCTGGTGTAATTAAAAAAAAAAAAAAAAAGAAGCGTCGATCAACGATGACGAAGGTTTGGAAGCGGGGACGATATAAGAGAGAGAAAGAGGGAAGAGGGAAGAGGGAAGAGGGTGGAACGACCGGTTGGCATAAATTGGCAAGTCTGCTTCGATGCACCCTCGACGCCTACTTCATCCCTCTTTCATTTAGACGTACACAATACGATATCGCGAAAGAAGACTGTGAAAGAAAGAAAGAGAAAGATTGAGAAAGATAGAGAAAGAGAAGGATAGAGAAGGATAGAGAAAGAAATATATATATATATATATATATATATATATATATATATATATATATATATATAGTGAGAGAGAAAGAGATAGAGATAGAATGAAAACGAAATATTCCGTCCATCCAGGACGTTTAAGTATTCCTCGGACGGCATTTGGAAATCAACGGAGAAGGTAGGAGAAACGAGACGACGACGACGACGACGACGACGACGACGTCGTCTACGAGGAGGAAGAGAAGGGGGAGGAGGAGGAGGAAGAGGAAGGTAGGGGTTGTTCGATGGTAGGGGTACCGGTAGGGGAAGAGAATGAAAGCAGCAGGAGACGACAGACAGAGGGGAGTACTGGCTTGAGAGAAGAGAGAGAGAGAGAGAGAGAGAGAGAGAGAGGGAGAGAGAGTAGTCGATGGCTCGACTCTTGCAAAAGCCTCGACTCCGTTTCCATGTGAGGGTGCAGACAGGAAGGGGGTGAGCAACCCCTCGTCGCCGTCTGGCGCATAGGCGTAATGCAGCGTAGTATGACGCGCCAATGACCCGGTCAACCGTTATCCTAACGCCGAGGTACATTACTTTTCGAGTAGGCACCTGTCCACGTTCGAGATCACCTTTTTACTACAGTATATTATACGTTGTTGTTATTATTATTATTATTATTGTTATCATCATCATCATCATCATTATTATTATTATTCGATATAATCGTGTCTTTATTATCCCCTTTTTGTTCCCCATCGAATTCATTAATTTTCTTAATTTTTCTATTTCTATTTCTATTTCTATTTCTTTCTCTTTTTCTTTCTCTTTCTCTTTCTCTTTCGTTCCTCGCAAAGTTCAACGCTACGTTGCGAATTATAAATGAGAATACAGTTCTTCCTCTACGTCGATAGATACGCGTACGTGGTTACTTTTATTTATATCGATCAATCGGATTCGCTTAGGTAATAACGTGAGTACTCTTTTGTGCAACGATGCATCCGATCGATGATACCTAACGGGGGGTGGGAGGACGTGGGTTTTTGTGGATGGGTGAGTGGGTGGGTGGGCGGGTGGGTGACGAGGAGAAATAAAACGAGAGGTTCTACGGTAATCCGTACGAATCTTTGGCGCCTGCTCAAAATCCATAGAATGAATATAAAGCATGAGCGGTTGAAAAGGTCGAGGGGGAGGGAGGGTAGGTTAGATCGTTAAGAGAGATTACACGAACTCGTGACTCGTGACTCGCCAGTTTTCAAGCACCCTTTTCTATCGCATATATATATATATATATATATATATATATATATATATATATATATATATGAGAGTGCGATCGCAGTTACATACGTATATATATATATATATATATATATATATATATATATATATATGTATATATATATATATATATATATATATACGTATGTAACTGCGATCGCACTCGTCGAGCCAAACGAGCACGCTTGCATCCCTGAACATAGACAGAGAAAAAGAGAGAAAGAGAGCGAGAGAGAGGTGTGCAGGTTTTGGGGTGGAACGAGGTGTGTTTGTGCACTCGTCTAGGATATTATGTTTGCTTGTGTGCATGCGCCCTGGCTCACGGCACGAGCTCGTTCTAACGCGAGAAGCATTCGTATGTGTTATGCGATGCGATGGGATGCGCGCGCAAGCGAGCCAGGGAGCACGGTGCAGTGGAGGTCATCCACCTGAAAGGTCGGGGTCACACTCGCGGTCGTAGCCCGACGCGCTCTGACACTAGAGGGTGCCTTCGGGAAAGGAGAGAATCGAATGGAAAGGGGTGGGAAAAGCTTCGAAAGGTAGTAGTACGGGGATGGTCGTGGTGGTGGTGGTGGCGATGGTGGTGGCGATGGTGGTGGTGGTGGTGGTTATCGCCATAGCAACAGTCGCACAGTCAAGGCTAGACCATGGGCTCTGCTCGTAAGTGGGTGGGAGGGAGGGAGGGAGGGGGGAAGGGGGAAGGGGGTGTAGTACATAGTGTATGTAGTATTAAACTAGTGTTGGTATTCTTCGTTTTCTTCTCGTCTGCCTGGTCTGCCTGGTCTGCCTTCGACTCGTTCGCAAAAAGGATGGAAGGAAGGAAGGAAGGAAGGGGGTGTTCGGTGGTCGGTGCGGTGAGGGAGGGAGGGAGGAGGAGGAGCGAAGCGGTCGAACAGGAGGAGGAGAGGGCGGGGTAATCGGGGTTTGGTTGGACGTAGAAAGAGCAGAAGAACTCTTTGCTACGCCGTTCCAATTTTCGACTGATAACGTCCTCCCCCTCCCCCTCCCCCTCCCCCCTCCCCACCCCCTGTTCCCCGTATTTTCTTCGTTTGAATGTTTCATCGTTCTCGAAAATTATAACATAAATGAAATCGAATAAATAATTTCTATCCGAAGTTACGAGAACTTTTTGAATCGAGAGAGGCGTATAAATTGATTATGAATATAGTAATATTATCTTATCGACGATTATACGGTAAATCATAAATTGAATTATACCAGAGCGAGAGAGAGAGAGAGAGAGAGAGAGAGAGAGAGAGAGACGTCGAAGTACGGAACGGTAATAACGTTCAATTATTTTCGATCGTTTAACGATCCTTCATTCGAGAAGGGGCGGTCAGTGACATTCAGACGTGAACGATCATCGCGATCGATGATCTCGAAGAATATTTAATGCCGATAATATGAGGATGATAATCGACTTTACACGCAATAGGGGGAACGGATAATGCATAGTCACGTCGATTTCGTTGCGTGACGTCACCATCGACCGTTCCTCGTTCTCCCTCACGACACGCGACTATTTCTTTCTGACTCTCTCTCTCTCTCTCTCTCTCTCTCTCTCAGGCTCACTCACTCATTCTCTTTCTCTTTCTTTCTCTCTCTCTCTCTCTCGCTCCTTTTTTTTTTTCTAGATCTTGACCTACCGTAAAGACGTAACACCATTTATCTTTGCCAAGCGTTCCGGATTAAACAAGTATCGAAAAGCCAACTGACATTTCAATAATAAATAGTCGAGCGAACATTTGCGATAAAGTCAACGAGGATCAATATGGATCAACGAGGATCAACGAATACACGTATTTGGTTTTTACGCGAACACGTCGAAGGACAAACTATTGAACTCTTCGGTTCTTTATTCCATCGAGACATTGAAATATTTTCCTCTTATTATAACCTACGAGCTTATTAATTTCATTTAATTTATGCGATATTTCTGCATGATGCATTGACGTTTTATACGAGACGTATGTACGTACGTATGTATGTATGTATGTATATCGCATTCGTTGTTTGTAATTAAACGATTCTTCTCTCGTTTAAACTTACGAGCTTTAGAAAAAAAAAAAATATATATATATATATATATATATATATATATATATATACACGCACGCATGCATACGTCATATCGTTTCGAGTGATCCCATTCGTATTTTTATCTGCCTTCTTATTTGTCTTTCAAATAATCACTTATTAGAACTCGCGTTATTTTCGCGAAGAGAAGAAAGGAGAAACGAAATAAATTGAAAAAGAAAGAAGAAATGTTGCGTACGCGTATCGAGTGAAAATTGTCAAATTCAATTAATTATTATGATATGTTTAAGTACGCAATTACACACACACACATATATATATTTAAATTATAAGTACGTTGTTTATCGGCCCGATCGTTATTGGGTTGACATTCTTAAATTTTTCAATCGAACGATAAGTCTTCGTATGCTCGATAGAAATCTATGGATTTTCCTGAGTGATCCATCAAGATTTTATCCAATCGACGGATAGCAGCTAGGTATTATGTTCGATCTTTGATATTAAAAGTTCGATTTTTACTTGGTTTTTTTCTTTTTTCCTTTCTTTTCTTTCTTTTCCTTCTTTCTTTTTATACACAGCCAATCAACGGATCCGTATATTGCAATTAATTATTGAGACGCTTAAGACGTCGGAGCGAGTCGCGCGATAAAGCGCACGTTCAATGTCAAATTCAGAAAATCTTTTGTGATGATACGGTCTACGATCTCTACGTAAAAAGAATTTTCGTCAGATTCCTACGTCGTAGGTGAGCGTCCCGCTTCCTCCACCCCACCCTCCCTCCCTCCCTCCCTCCCAAAAAAAAAGAGAAAGAAAAAAAAAAATTCGTCGCTCGTGACGCGTATTCGACGAACAACACCGAATCGCTGCGTGTACGTTGCATTTGCGTGTTTATTAAGAAGCGAGGTGTTGACGAAAGATAAAGGAACGAGACGGAGGAAAAAAAAGAAAAAAAGAAAAAAAAAAAAAAAAAAAAAGAAGAGGAGAGAAATTCGACGAAAATAGACGGTATATCCCCCTGCGTAGACGTGAATTTGATATATTTTTCATCGCCGCGAGAGAGAGAGAGAGAGAGAGAGAGAGAGAGAGACAGAGAGATATCGTCGAGACGAAGAATTTAGCGTAACGTTCGATGACCTAATTTTTTTTTTTTTCCTTTTCTTTCTTTCTTTCTTTCAAAGAAATTTACTTTTTGTTCGTAATAGACGAAATCCTACTAGAAAGTTCTACTAGAAATATTTCCTTCCCGTTCCTTTCTATTGCGTCCTAGTGAAAAATATATTTGTACGCGTTAATATCGAAAACAATAAGCGAGATAGCTGAGACGGTCGTGTTAAATAGGACACCCTATATAAACGCACGCACGCACGCACGCACGCACGCAAGAACGCATATATACATATACAAATACGACGTTATGTATTTGCGTTGACAAACGATAAAGGCTACGGGGTTAAGGAAATAAAAGCATTGATACGAAATGCGTGTCTGAAGATACGATATCTGACGGCCGGTAGGAATAATCGTCCTCTAACCGACCGACCAATCGACCTATCGATCGACCGTTCTTTACGTTTTTCGACATTTCTTCTTAACGTTAACAGAAATTATCACAGGTGATATGTATATATATATATATATATATATATATATATATATATATATATATTATATATATATATATATATATATATATATGTATGTATATATATGTATATATATATTCGGCGCCAGGGATATTAACACGGTAACGTTTGCGCGCCACGATAATTTTGTCGATACTTATAAACGCGGAACAATAAAAAAGTGACGACACCTCGTTCGTTCCCGTTGAATCAGTTCAAAAATAATCGACGTGAGCTAAAAGCTTATCGTAAAAACGAATCCTTTAATTTCGATCGGATCTACGTATTTGCGTGTACACATTTGTATTTACATTAAAACCGGACACCTTCTTATTTAAAATATTTTCAATGCGTTTTAATGATACGAATAAAGAGCGATACGGTCGAACGTAAATATAAAATTCCTTTTTTTATTTATCTTCCCTCTCTCTCTCTCTCTCTCTCTCTCTCGCTCTCTCTCTCGCTCTCTATTTTTAATCGTAAGAAAAAATAATAATTGAAATCAAAAAATGCAAAGTGACTTTCCTCGCCCGTCCCGCCCTCCCCCTCCCCCTCGCCGCACCCCACCCCACCTCACCGCACCTCTCGTTCTTTCGTATTATCGACTCGTATAACTCGTTCAACTCGTTATCGAAAGTACGTATCGTAAGTAAATCATTTCGATTGATTGTAACTTTCGTGTATGTATCAGCCATTGGCATTCAATTTAATAAAATATATACGGCAATAAATATACGTATTCATATGTATGCGTGTATGCACGCGTGTTTGTGCATGTATATGCGCGTATGCACGTGCGAAATGTATATACGTACGTGAAACCGTCATCGTTTCGTGGAAAAAGAAATTTGCAAGTCTCCTCACGGACACTTTATGAATAGCCGCCTCGACGGACTATACATATATATATATATATATATATATATATATATATATATATATATATATTTATATTTATATATTATTATTTTCCTCTTAGCTAGCCTTTTCTAAGCCGATAAAATTATGTTCGTGTATTAGCATGCATCTATATTTATATGTTTATATATATATATATATATATATGTATGTATATGTATGATATAAAATTATCAATAAACTTTCTAATGGAGATCTCTCGGTCTTGGTCAATTATACTCGAAAAATTTCGAAACGTCGTGCGGATTACGATCGGTATCGCAGAATCGAGATCTGAAAAAATTTTTCAATGCGCGCCAAAGAAAGCGAATCTCCTTTCGAGTTAGCGTTTATTAGAAGAATTTTTTATTAACTTTCGCGGACTGTTAACACCGTAGGCAACGACGCTTGCCTCGTTAGATACGTACGTACGTCGTTGAAAACTCGACGTTGGCTCGTATTTATTAACACTTTTTACACGCCTTGAAGGAAAAGAGAGAGAGAGAGAGAGAGAGAGAGAGAAAAAAATTAAAAGAAGAAACATTGATATCGCATGCACTCGAGAGATACGATCTGGTATTAACTATAAAAGTGGATTATTATTAGAAAATCGGTTTATACGAAAATCTCGTCTAATTTGCTATCGCGTTTAATGCGTTCTTCAATCTTTCATTTCTCCATTTCTTTTTTGTTCTTTATATATTTAAATACATATCGAACATAAGAATAAAGGCAGCGATAATAATAACGTGTAATTATGTTCAAGGTGGGGATTCATTGCGATGTATCGTACGAAGTGGACACCGTTCTTCGTATTGGTCTAAGACACGATTAGAATATTTAAGAGTCGTAGATTTAATGAGAGAAACAAAATTTAGATAGATAGATAGATCGAAAGTGAGAGAAAGAAAGAGAGAAAGAGGGGGGGGTGGAGAGAGTAGAGTGGGTCAGAGTACCTCTCTCTCTCTCTCTCTCTCTCTCTCTCTCTCTCTCTCTCTCTAAGGGCTCGGAACAAAGACCGGTTCTCGTATGAAGGTCACTAGTTCAATGGCGCCTATATACGCCGAGAGAAGCTCCTTGCCGAAGGCCGTTTCACTTTCGTCGAAGGCTACCAAAAACCGTTTCGAACGTCTCCTCGTCTTCTACTTGGCCGATCCACTTGCACTTTCCTGTCGTCAGGTTTAAGGCCACTTTGTTAAAAGAAAAAGAGAGAGAGAAAGAGAGAGAGAGAGAGAGAGATCATTCGTTGATCGGTTAAGCAATATATATATATACATATATATTTATATATATTTATATATATATAATATATAGAAAGAATCGGTAACTTTTACGATACGAGATAAAAGGAAAGTGTATCATAGCTCGTCTATCTTACGACGATAAAATGTCGAAAGATCGTTTTTAAGGGCATCGTCGAATAGATTAAATATCACGTAGAATACATATGTCGTTATTTAACGCGTGCAATAGTAAATATGTATATGTATATCTATATATATATATATATATATATATATATATATATATATATATATATGTATATATTATATATTATCCTCGTTCCCGAAGAAAATTATATTTATAAGAAGGATATCGAGTAAATGGGTATGAGTAACGATAATATTGTGTACCGATAATTCCGATAAAATAGAAAACTGTTACATATATGGGATAGCTTCGAAAAAAAAAAAAAAAAAAATATATATATATATATATATATATATATATATATATATATATATTGGAAAATAATATTGGAAAATTCTCTTCTCGCGGTGTATTGTATCGTACAGGTGTTGTATATGCGTACAATAAAATAATAATAAAAGAGGATAAAAGGAAAAGCCGATGCAAAACAAAATATTTCGGTATACGTAACGTGGAGGATGATTGAAAAAGAAAAAAAAAAAAAATTACGCACACGCGCACGCACACATATATATGAGACTGTAAGTTCTTCATCGAATCGAATCAAATATATATTTATATACATATTGTTGTTGTTGTTTTTTTTTCGAGAAGATCGAAAGGAAAAGTAAAATCGAGGAGAGTTCTTCTACGAGATAGAGTTAAAAGCAGAGAAAGAGTTTCGCTTTCTTCTTACGGCGACTCTCACGCGACTCGATGGTGTTAACTCTCTCTCTCTCTCTCTCTCTCTCTCTATCTATCTCTATCTCTTTCTTTTTCTCTCTCACGGCGAGTTTTCAGGACCCCCGGTGATCGCGATCCGGTTTCTCTCGAAAACTCTCCTTTGCGTTCTCGTTTTCATTCGAACGATCGCCATAGGCACGTTCTCGTGGAGATCGAAAGTGGAGAACGCTTTGGCTCGCTCGGTGACCTCACCGAGTCGAGTAAGGTCATTGAACTTTCCCTCGTCGAAAGTGGACGCGGATATTCTCTCTCTCTCTCTCTCTCTCTCTCTCTCTCTCTCTCTCTCTCTCTCTCTCTCTCTCTCTCTCTCTCTCTATTTATGTCTGTCTGCCCGTCTATCGGTCGTTACGCTTTTCTGATCTCGAATCGTGTCTCTATTCTCGAAAGTGATTTCGCGTTTTATCTTTTGCCCGATACGTACGGACGGTTCTTGCGCGGAAAAAGGAAAGCGAGAATGAGAGAAAGAAAGAGAGAGAGAGAGAGAGAAAAAAAAATTAAGTATTGCATCGAATTCAAAAGTAATACCTAACTGTAACCTAAATACTTGAGCAGGTTTATTTTTTTTTTTTACTAAACGATACCAATTCGTTTGAAAGTTCTTACGATTTTTAAAGATTATCATTATCATTATCGTTATCGTTATCGTCATTATTATTATTATTATTATTATTATTATTATTATTGTTATTGTTATTATTATTATTATTATTACAAAAGACGATATCTAACGTAATAATGAGAGATACGCTTTCTCAGAAACAAGATCGGTATCATCGTTCTTCCCAGTAATATAATAAAATGGATTCTCGTTTATGATCGTTTAGTTCCCGATACGATCGTGTATCGTTTAAAAGCCCATATCACCAGAAGGTGAGCTGTTGTGTACGTGTACGTGAAACAAGGAAGGCTTTCTCCAAGACGACCTTGAGAGCCGGTGGTGCTCGCTTCCAGCCTCGAAGCTACGTGAACTTGAACCAGTCTCGGTTGCACTCGGCGGTTTCTCCGTTGCACTCGAGGAAGAGGAGGAGGAGGAGAAGGAGGAGAAGGAGGAGGAGATGCACGTTCGTTCGTTCGTTCGTTCGTTCCTTTACCTTGAAAATATACTTTCGTGTCTCTCTCTCTTTCTCTCTTAATTTTTCATTACATTCGTACGATCGTATTTGCTCGATCTTAATAATGACCACGTACCATCCGAGATACTTTATTTTGTTATCTAAATATATATATATATATATATATATATATATATACATAGTTGGATGCATAAATATATATTTATTTACCCGCTGCGTACAATGTACAACGAGCTCTTAGATGAACGTACGTACTTACAAGAGAGACCAATCTCACCATCCCTCTCTCTCTCTCTTTCTCTCTCTCTCTCTCTCTCTCTCTCTCTATCTTTCTTTCTCTCTATCTCGAAATTCGAATGTCTGAAGGGTAGTAGGTATGCTTCGAAAACAGCAAGCGTGCAGAGGTATTCTGTAAATAGAGCAGCGAACACGCGAGGAGTAGACCTCCTTTGAGAGTAAACCGACCTTACTCTCTCTCTCTCTATCTCTCTATCTCTCTCTATCTCTCTCGTACTCATATGTCACATTCTCTTTCTCTCTCACATAGACACACACACAGAGAAAGAGAGAGAGAGAGAGAGAGAGAGAGAGAGAGATACACGTACGCATACGTACGTATACTATCTCTCTCTCTCTCTCTCTCTCTCTCTCTCTCTCCCCTTCTCTCTACGTTAACGCATAAGCTCTTTTCCCCCACTCTGGTACGAGGCTCGTTATCGCTCTGGTTTTACCCCTACCACGCTCGGGAGCACCGTCAACGTTCTTTCTCTATTCTAACTCATGCGTGCTATAACACGTCTTGTCCCTAACCTAATCCAACGAGAGACGGGCTGAGCTATACCCCGCTCCGCAGGCAGTCGCGCGCTCGTGCGCGCGCGCGCACCCGACCGCGCTACATTCGGACCGGTTTGATATGATTCAGGTCCATCTAGATCTAAACAAGCTACGCGCGATCCACGTAATACGGCCATAGGAGTCCCTGGTCCATCATCACGGTCCCTTTCCTACCCTCCCCTCACCCTCCCCCTCACCCTCCCCCTCCCCCTCTCTCGCTCCAGTTGAGTCCGCCCGACCACTCCGCGTATCATTACAATAAGATTTTCTTCTTCGTTTATTTTCTTTTTTTCTATTTCTCTCTCTCTCTCTCTCTCTCTCTCTCTTCTTTATTCCATTTCTTCTTCTTCCCTCTTCTTTTTCTTCTTACGGTTAAATGCATACGTAGAAATATTTATTTATCTCCTTCTCTCGTAATCCCGCAATTTTTTTTTTCTTTTTTTTTTTTTTTCCTATAACGTACCCTTTGCAAAATAGTATGTATATACATACATACATACATATATATATATATATATATATATATATTAATTATTATTAATATGTTATATATATATAAATTATTATATATTTAATGTTTATTTGTATATATAATATATAATAATTTATATATATATATATAACATATTAATTAATATTTATTTATATATATATATTTCTTTTTCTTTTTTTCTCCCCCCCGCCCCCGTTTATTCCTCGACATTTTATCTAACGTTGCGTTATAAACTTGCGATCGGTAAGGAACGGATATCGATATGGTCTTCTTCTTCTTCTTTTTCTTATTCTTCTTTTTTTCGTTCCTTTCCTATCCGTTTCTTCTTCCCCCCTTCGAACGATTAAGCAACTAATACTCTAACGCGTCATCTCTCTTATCGCACGACAATGGGATTTTTAATGCGTACCAGGGATCAGACGGGGAATAATATTGATATAATGTTAATATATTCGTACGACGTTTATATCCAATCGCCCGCACCATCCTCTACCAGCTCCCCCCGCCCCCTCGGGGGTCCCCCCCTTTCTCCCATTCAATATACCAAAGTTCGAAAGCTTACGAGGAACGAGAGAACGACGAGCGTTCACCGAAATTATTATGTTTGCAGATGACGTAGCTGACGTCAGTCCAGTCGACATTTCGACGGAGGGGTAGGGGCGGGGGGAGGGGAGGGTGGGGTGGGGGGTTCGGGGCGACCTCATCGATAGGAATCAACAACGTTTCTTTGTACGGCGATACTCGAAAAAGGATCAAGTCGATATAAGCGCGATAAATATCATGACGACATTAGAAGGGGTGGGAGGGTGGGGGGGGGTGTTTCGTGGTTTTGCAACGTGCTTAGGCGAATACGACGCTCTCGACGATCTCGTACGCGCGAATATTTTCTTTAGATTTGTGGATCGACTTAAATCCAACGAAGTAACAAAACCTGCGTTTACCGGTCGTCTTCGTTCTGAAGAAGAGGAAGAAGAAGAAGAAGAAGAGAAGAAGAGAAATCCTTGACCTCTCACGATCTACCTAGAATGATCCCCAAAGATCGGAGGAACGTTTCCACTTACGATACGTTCGAACTCTTTAAATGTATAATAATAAAAAAAATATGTATTTCGAATGGACAAATGATTGATTCGATAACCGTTTCGCAAAGGCGTTCGTAATGGAGGAAGAGGGTTGAGAAGTAGGTATGGAGGGTCCGAGCCCTTAAAGATCAAGGGACTCTCGTCTAAGTCCCTTTCCTACGATCGTCGTACTAGTCCCAGTTTTAATATCTACGTTAAGCGCAAACGGTGATACGATATTTTTTTTTTAAGTATTTTTTAAAAAAATCTTTCTTTTTTTTTTTTTTTTCGATATCTGTTTATCCATCAGTCGTGCAAAATTAAGATAGATCATAGGAGATTGAAACGTACGATGCATCGTACCAAAGATTCCCTTATTTTTAGGTTCCTTTTCTCGATACGGTTTGGATTTGGAGAAAGAAAAGCAATTATATTTACGACGATTTTCACGAATCTTCTTCTTCTTCTTCTTCTTCTTCTTCTTCTTCTTCCTCTTCTTTTCTTTCTCTCCTTCTTTCGTTCAACTTCGAGAAGATTAGTATAATATTATTTGCGACAATGTAAGATTACGATAACTGTAAATTTCGACCGAACAAGCGATCGGAAAATTCACAAAATCGTTAGTCCCTCGGCGATTGGCAGACGTCGTAAGTTTGAGTTTAACGGATATCGATATTGGATCGATTAGACGGCGACTATCGACGGGCTGTTTCGATTTCGAAATTGATTCTCGGGTTCAAGTTCTAACCTGAGAGAAAGAGAGAGAGAGAGAGAGAGAGAGAGAGAGAGAGACGACGTCCTCCTCCTACGTCGATTCGATTCGATTCGATTCGTTTCGATCGAATCGAATCGAATCGAATCGAATCGAGTCGGATCGCGAAGTGGGAGCCGCTGGCTGGTAGATACGTCGTTGCATCGAGATGGATGGATGGTCGGTCATGGTGAGAGAGAGTGCGTCGAGAAGCGAGGGGTTGCGGGGGCTGATCGATAAAAGCGGCGGCGGTCGGGTTCACGAGCCTCATTCAAGGACAAGGCCACGTGATAGCGGCCGCGCATACGCGCTCGCGCATTCGACCACCCGTGCCTATCGCGGAGCGCCGTTTCGACTCACGATCAGTGCCGTATCTAGAAACCTCGACATCGAGGGGGAGACCCCGAGCCAACCTATACGTCCCCCCAACTTTTCCCTAAGGATACGTCGTTGTTACGACTCTTTTGTCTCTATCTTCCTTTCTTATTTTATTCGAATCCGATCGTCGACTGTATTAATTTTTTTTAATATATTATTTTTACAAAGTCATGATATATATATATATATATATATATGTGTGTGTGTGTGTAATAAACGCATAACGAGCGTTGAATCGTTTATAATATTCGATCGATCTTTTCTATCTGCGTTTCGTCAATAACCTTCGTTGGATATCACTGAACAAATAAATGCGTCGAGCGGTCGAAGATAAAAAAAAAAAAAGAAAGAAAGAAAAGAAAAAGGAGGGAAAAAAAAGTTTGATAGGTGCGAAGGGTTCGACGTACGTAACGATACTGTCCTGGTCGAGCCGATTATTCGTAAAATCTGTCTACCCAAACATTACCAATACTTTTCCGTACTCGTGTTGTGTTCCACTTTCGTCGACTTGGCTCGACTCCTATCCTTCGTAATTTCACCGAGGGTAACGAAATCAAATATTTTTTAATAATTTACCAATCACGTGAATGCGTAAGAGCGACGGCTCGATTATTATTAAATCTTTCTCTAATAACAGGAAACGGGGAAAAACCGGAGGGAATGGAAGGGGGGGAGGGGAGCGGGGAATTTATCGTTCGGTAGCTCAAGGAATTCGTTATATCGGTCCGACCTACGAAGAGACAATTTTTTTTAGGTTAGGTTACGGAATAAACAAGACGAAGAAAAAAAAAGATGGCCGAGATTATACCTAAAACCATATACACACACACACATACATATATATATATATATATATATATATATATATAGTAATAAAATAAAGTCGTTGGCTTGCTCGTTCTCTCTCTCTCTCTCTCTCTCTCTATCTATCTCTCTCTCTGTCTCTCTAAAGGAGAATACAGAGAATGTCAGTCAGGAGTGTTAATAAGGACCGGGCCAAGAGAAAGAGAAAAACAGAAAAAGACAGAGAGAGAGAGAGAGAGAGAGAGAGAGAGGGGTGGTAAAAGGGGAAACGAATTTTCGAAGAGAAAAAGGAGGGAGGTCGGCGAGTCGTAGAGGGAGGGACGGGGAGGAAAAGAAAAGGGAGGGGAGGGGAAATGCGTGAGCTCGGTAGGAGATCTCTACGAGTAATACGTGGCGTGGGGTCAGTGTGTGGTTGTGCGTGCATATCACGCAGGCAAGTTATGTATAAGAGAGAGAGAGTCTCGTGTCGTACATACAATAGTTACGCGCGCGCACATACACACACACACACACACACGCATAACATCGATACTTACGTCGTATATCCATACGCACGCACGTACGTACGTACGTACGTGCATATATGCGTACACACGTAACACGTACGTACGTCATACATGCATCCATACATACATACATACATACATACATACATACATAGTAAATAAGTAAGTAAGTAAGCAAAGTACGTGAGTTCGAACGTCGAACGTATAGGTCGGGGCTCTAGCGCTCGCTAGCCGAGATCGAGAACGAGAGCGAGACCGAACACGACGAACACGTACGAACGTACACGAACGAACACGTACGAACGAACACGAACGAATCGAACGAACGAGCATGAGTGTGGTGGGGAGAAGGGAGGTAGGGCGGTTGGGTGGTAAAGAGGGCGGGAGGGCGGGAGGGAGAGTGAGGTAGGTAGGTAGGTAGGTAGGTAGGTTGGTAGGGGAGAGGGGTAGGGAGGTGTAGGGAGGCAGAACGCAAAGCAGACGCGCTTATGCACGGCGGAATCGGTCGTCCTCGTCGCGTCGGTCGCGACTCGGTCGACCACCACTCTCCGATCGGCGCGCACTCTCACTTTCGCCGGCGCCGATGACGGTACTCCTCGTCGTCGGCTTCGTCGTAGCCGCCCGCGCACGAGGACGAACGACGTGACTAAACATACATACATACGTACATACATACATACATACATACATATATTATTTATTCGTTGTTCTCTTTCCTCTTTTCTCCGCTCGTACATTATATCGTTTAGTTTCGTCGTTTCGTTGTCTTATTACGTGGAAGAGATCAAGAAAGAAAGAAAGGAAAAGAAAACTAGAGGAAGAGAGAGAGAGAGAGAGAGAGAGAGAGAGAGAGAGAGAGAGAAAGATTGAGAGAGAAAGAGACTAAAGTAGAAACGAGGTAGAAGGACAGGTTAACGAGTA
>OU427012.1:3234256-3241756 GCA_911387935.1 Dolichovespula saxonica
TATGTGTGTGTGTGTGTGCGTGCGTGTGTATATATATATGTATATATATGTATATATTTATATATTTGAGAATGAGAATAGTAGAAGGACGTCGTACGTTACGAATTTTTCGAAAGGAGTTTTTCCGTCCAACAACCGGCTTTTATACTACTTTCGAATAGCAAGGAGGAAATTTTTCTTGTTTTTTTTTTTTCATGCATTCTCGTAAATTTTATATAACAATAAATATAACAGTTAAGTAAGTTTCCTTTAGAATATCATTCGTATGGTACGTACACATATATACGCGCGTTTAGTTCATCTCGTGAATTTAATCGATACAGCGAATAATAGTTTCTTTTTTTTTTTTTTTTTAATTAATTGACGATCGATTAATTAATTTCTTTTTTCTCTTTGATACAGGATAGGATAATTATATTAATATATACATACACGCGTGATGTCAAAGAATTCGATCGACGGGCACTGAGGATAAGTCGTAAAAAAACAATGAGAGAGAGAGAGAGAGAGAGAGAGAAACAAACAAAAAAAAAAATAATCAAATGTGTCTCCTGACCGTGTAGAAACGAATTAAAAATTTAAAACGTATAATAATGATCTACATATATGATTAGTAAATATAATATTATAATACGTTTGTAACATCGATAGCTTTATTGTCAGAGTGTTCGGTCCGGCAGGCTTATCGTATTGAAAAGTATCATCTACGTGTATACATATATACATATATACATATATACATATATACATATACATACCTACATAGAGATACATGCATATATGTATATATTATAGGGCCACGAGCGTAAATACGGCACGTAACACATGTATGCGTAATACTCGCAGAAATGAAAAACGCAGTGTCCGTACGAACGATGATAATAAGATCGACAATATAGAACAAGAACGATTAATAAGTTTATTTTTCTTTTTTGTTCAATTTCTTTTTTAATTAATTAATTAATTCATTCGTTCATTCGTTCATTCGTTCTACCTTTTTCGTTCCTCGAGTCGATCATTCACGATGATGATCGACAAGAATCGTAAGAACAAAGTGAAATATTTATATATATACATATACATATACATACATATATTTTTTTTTTCTTTTTGCTTTTCATTCTTTGCCATGTCATTCTTAAAAAAAAATCGAGCCAAACTTCTCCTCTTATTTCATTTTATTTTCTTTTCTTTTTTGAGAGATGCGTTCGTCCTCGTCGTTTCTTTTTTCTCTTCTTTTCTTCCTCCTCCTCCTCCTCTTCTTTCCTTCTTTCTTGCGAAATTTAAACAATCTTACCGTGCCTCGAATGTTATTCTAACAAGAACGTAGGAAACGCGTACGGTGTCCGCGCCTGGACGAAAATAGATCGCGGATGCACTTGAATCGTCAAGCGCATCGTATTTTCTTTTCTTTTCTTTTTTCCTTCTCTTTTCCCCTTTCCGATTTTCGTCGATACAAAGGATAGAGACAGGGGGCAGGGGGTGGGAGCGGGAGAGGGACAGAAACACGTATCAACGAAGGTATCTTTCGTTAATTATCGATCGATCGATAATTAATTTCATTTCATTTCAAATAGGTTCCTCGTTTTAACCGAAGACTACGGAATAGGGACTCTCAAAGTCAATGGATTTTCTTTTTTTTTTCTTCTCGAAATTTTTTAGGCAAAATTTTGTCTCTTCGGTCTCGGGAGGGAAAAAATTGTGACGTATCTTCGTAAAAGAATTCAGGAACGTTTTTGATTCCTAGTTCAAGGCCAAACCCTTTTTTGATCCCGTCCAAAAGGGCCGTTCGAATTCAAAATTTCGACGACAATTAATGAATTCGCCAATAAAAATTATCTCACGCATATACACGTACCTATGCACGTATTATCTTCGTAATATTCTACTTATTATCCGATCGATATTTATCGATCGATCGATCGATCGTTCGAACGAACGTATTAGACCGAGTACTTTACTTTTTAAAGTGACTTTTGTTTCTTTACTTTATCAATTCGATCGATATTATGGATAAACGATACTAATCGACAATAATCGATTATACGATCGATCGATCGATCGTAGAAGGCCAAGAAAGTCGATTGTTACCTTCGAGCACCTTCGTATTCGAGTTCTATTGACCGAGTAAGATGACCGATGGAAATGATATCGTAACGTAAATATCGAGCTCAGCGATCGCATTAACATATATTAATTGTCACGAAGGCCGTTTTTTTTGCATTTTAAATTTTCATTTTCAATAATACATGAAGTTTCATTGGAATTTTTCCTGAAAGCTCGCGCGCCTTCCCATTTGTTTCGTTTCGTTTTTCCTTCCTTTTTTTATTATTTTTATTTTATTTTATTTTTTTTTTTTTTTTAAATCGGAAATCCAAACCACGCTGAGATTCACCGGCGTTAAGTTCAAATCGATGCAAATGAGTTACGTTTAAACTATCGATTAATGCTTAATTGCTTACAATTATCATTATATTATTGTTTATATTTATTGTATTATACGGGTTTAGAGCATTCGGTAAAGTTAAATACAATTTACGGAGAGAGAAAGATATATATATATATATATATATATGTATATAAAAAAATAGACGTGGCACGAAGAAAGCAAGAATAAATAATTTATGGCGCGAGATTAATTTTCTGAGCTTGTTCATTAAAAATTTCTTCGACCACGGTTCGTTAGAGAAGAAAGTGTGGTTAAATTTTGTTTTTTTTTTTTGGAATACGGTACGATCTACTCGCTTCCAATTCCCCTCTACCCCTCTCACTCCTCCGCCACTTCTAATTTCTTTATTTGTTTTTGTTGTTGTTTTTCTTTTCCCATTTGTTTTTTTTTTTTCTTCGGACCGACACCATCGACACGAAACGTGAAAATGACAGAAAACGGGGGAAAACGAGATTGAGAGAGAGAGAGAGAGAGAGAGGGAGAGAAAATAGAAGAGACAATTTTTTTTTTTTTTTAACAACGAAGAGAAAATCTTTCTACACCTACAACATTTATTACATTGTAAATTCGATTTCAATGAAATTCTCTTTTTAGATGCGGATATCTCGGATGCAATATACAAAGTTCGATTTGTTATCTGGAGTAATAACGATTTGTCATTCTTTTTTTCTCTCTCTCTCTCTCTCTCTCTCTCTCTCTCTCTTTTTTTCTCTCTTTTTTTTTTGCCTCGTATACTATACTATAATATCGTCGTATGATGCGTCGCAAGGTCAAGGAGAGAGAAAAATTTAGTATGACGATTATTTTTGGAAAAATGATAGAGAAAAAGAGAGATGCAGAGAGAAAGAGGGAGTCACTGAAGAGAAGGAGAGAGAGATACATTTATAATAAACATATATATATATATATATATATATATGAAGAGGAGAGGAGAGATATGTTTATAAAAACATACATACATACGTACATATATTTTATGTCCGTACGTACGTACGTGCGTGTGCGTGTTGTGTGTGTGTGTGTGTGTGTGTGTGTGTGCGTGCGTGTGTGTGTGTGTGTGAGGTACGTGAGTAGAGGAGAGAAAAAGAGGAGACAGGTAATCGTGAGAACGAAACGATACGTTACCGTTTGTTGATGCGAACCAGTCCAAATCTGTATTTTAAAATAGTCTTTGGCTTATCGAGGCGTGGCATGCGTTATCGGCTCTCTCTCTCTCTCACTCTCACTCTCTCTCTCTCTCTCTCTCTCTCTCTCTCTCACACTTGTGGAGGCCAAGGCTCGATGACACGTCGATCGTGCACATTCGCGAGAAAGAGAGAAGAAAATAATTGAAATGCTCAAAGACGTATGGATGGACGGACTCTGGAGGAGCGGCGGGAGGGACGGAGGGAGGGAGGGTGGGAGGGAGGGAGGGTGGACCTCATTTACGCGTATCAAACTGAAAAGTATATGCCGTTGAATAAAATTTCACGAAGGTTTTTCTGTCTCCGTTCGTTCGTTCGTTCCCGTTGGTCACACGTCTCTCTTAACTTCGCGTATGACAGTAACGAAAAAAAAAAAAAAAAAAAAAAAAAAAAAAAAAAAAAAAAATATTCTCGTTAATATATTTATTTTATTTTTCTCGATACGTGTCGTCGTCGTCGTTCAGCATCAAAACGATCCTGATACGTATCTTTCGATTAGATAGAATTCGCGAAGGATCGTTTGTTTCTTTTTTTTTTTTCTTTTTCTTTTTGTCTTTTCTTAAGTCACGCGTATCGTTCACGCACGTAGAACGAAGAAATATGCGCGTTAAACGCGTGTTGATCGAAATCTTACGAAAGATATTGTCCCTTTCGTTTTTCTGATTCACGTACGGCAAACATAAAAATAAAAATAAGTAAAAAAGAAAAAAATAAAATGAAATGAAATAAAAGAGAAGTATAAAATATTTTGCCGTCTCTACACAAAAGCGTTTTCTCTCGATAACGCGTCGAAGCGATAATCGCGCGTATCGTCGATTTAGAATTTTGCGAGGTATCAATTTTCAATTGAATTCGATTTGATTGAAATTTAATTTGAATCGATTGTTCGAATAGATGAAAAATCAAAAGAAAAAAAAAAAAAAAAAAATATGTACGCTCCGTTCGATGCGTAACTCTTGTGCCCATGAGAACGAGACTAATGCATGTGTGTGTGTGTGTGCGCGCGCGCGCGCTTGAAAGTAATTAAAATGCATCGTCGATTGAAATTTATGAAAGATTAACGTTCGGATCAATGAGAAAATGAAATGAGAAAAGAAAGAGAAGATAATAAAAAAGAAGAAGAAAAGAAAAGAAAAGAAAAGAAAAGAAAACAGCAAAGAAGAAAGGATGATTAGGTAATCGTATTAATTTCATTGAAGGGGAATAATTGAACGTGAATACTTGTAAGTACGATGTTTTTTAACGTAACCTTCGAACTTATTCAATCTATTATTATACCCCCCTTTTATACGTGTCGTTTAAAGTGGTTCATTTCCTTTCTATTCACGTTCGATTGTTTACTTTTGTTACTATTGTTATTTATCGACGAGTACGTATCTACATACACACATATATATACACACACACACACACACATATTATAAATACACAGGTGCACACATACATACATGTATACATGCATACATACATACATACATATGCATAATATTTGTTTCGAGAACATTCGTGAAGAGTAGTATTGTATTATATACACAGATAAAACCGATAGATTAAAGAGAGAGAGAGAGAGAGAGAGAGAGAGAGAGAGAGAGAGAGAGAGAGAGAGAGAGAGAGAGAGAGAGAGAGAGAGTCCCTTTTTCGAGAAGGGCGAAGCCGCATCGTGTATCATGGGCGCAGACACCCTTCAGACCCTTCGTCTCATGTCTGCTGCTGCGCTAGGGCGTGCGTGCGTGCGTGCGTGCATGCGTGCATACGGGCGCGCGCGCGCGCGCGCACGTTTACTTCCGACACACGCACGAAGCACGTGCGCGTCAAGTGTGTCCATTTCTCTCTCTCTCTCTCTCTTTCTCTCTCTGTGTTTTTCTTTTTCTCTCTTTCTTTCTTTTTATTTTACGCTCACACTCTTAGATAGTACATTCATATACCGTATATGCGTTCAGATAAGAGGGGAACAAATGTTTTCGAAAAGTCGGAACTTCGGGAATTATCTTTTCAAGGAAACGAACCGGAAATCTAGCGATATCCATGAATGTATGTGTGTGTGTGTGTGTGTGTGTGTGTGTAAAAATATATATGTATTTGTTTATAATTATATCGTCGAAAACGTGTTTTATATACACATGTACGTGCAATGTAGATGCGTACGCGCGTATCCCCATAAAAATACTCTCGTTCGATTTTTAACACTTCTCGCCGTCGAAATACGAAAGACAAGAGGAAAAAGTTGATAAATAAATGAATGAATGAACGATAAACAAATTGAAGGGAAAAGGAAAAATGAAGAATAAAGATCACTTCGTTCGACCGAACGATATGTTTCTCCTTCGGGTTATGTGTATATATATATATATTTTTTTTTCTTGCGTTCCTTTTCTCATCTTTTCATTATTTTTTAACTTTTTCATCAAACTTTCAACGCGACGAAAAGAAGATCCGTCACGCTTAAATATTTTCCTTAAGTATTTTCTTCCCTCGCCCTCCACCTTCCACCCTCCAACGTTAGTACTCTAAGCGCGATTTTTAATAAAAAAAAAAAAAAAAGGAAAAAAAAAAAAGAACGAACAGTCTATACTTCTCGTGAATACGATAGCGTCGATGAAAATGAAAAAAAAAAAAAAAAAAAAAATAAATAAATAAATAAATAAATGAATAAAAAAGAAAACATTCTCGAACGTGACCGATAAATAATGTCGAGTGAATAATTTCAAAGTGTCGCCGAAGTTGGTCTCTCGTTAAAAGGATCGTTTTAACAGGGACGATTTGTTAGTTTGACGTGTCCCGACTAATTAGTGCATCGTGTAGGACGGATTCGTCGTAGACGCGCGCTCGAGAGAGAGAGAGAGAGAGAGAGAGAGAGAGAGAGAGAGAGAGAGAGTGTGCCGCGTGGCCAGACCCTTCTTCCTACCCTCTCTCTCTCTCTCTCTCTCTCTCTCTCTCATTCTCCCTTTCTCCTCTTCTTCTTCTTCTTCTTTCTACTCCCTCTGATCCCTCACATCCCATCGAATAACCGGGCACTCACACGCGAACATAGCCGAATATGTACGGGTGAGCCTGTTCCTCCCCTCTCCCCCCCTCTCTCTCTCACTCTCACCTTCTTCCTTCATTGTCTCGTCTACTTTCTCTCTCTCTCTCTCTCTCTGTCTCTGTCTGTCTTTCTTTCTATATCCATCTATCCGTCTCTCTTCGTTTCTCTCGTTCTCCCTTCTTCAGTCCCTCTCTCTCTCTCTCTCCCTCTCTCCCTCTCCCTCTCTCTCTCTCTCCCTCTCCCTCTTTGTGCACGTCTGCCTCTTCTCGAGGGAAATGAAGCCTCGCGCATATATAGGGGAAACGTGCCCGACAAAAAAGGAGGATCATATCGAAGATCCGCGAGAAAGAGAGAGACAAGAGACAGAAAAAGAAGACGGACAGAAACACAGAAAGAGAGAGAGAGAGAGAGAGAGAGAGAGAGAGAGAGAGAGAGAGCACCCCCTCCCACATCTTATCCACGCTTATTAGTGGAAAGTAATCGACTATGGAAATCTAATTGTCGAGTTATCTTTCTCTCCTTTTATTTTTCTTCCTCTTCCTCTTTTCATCCCCCGTTCAGAATAAAATCTATCTCTCTTATCATAAACCACCCTCGAGACTGTCCCCCAACGAAGCCCTCACTCCACTACGCGAATCGTGACGGATCTTGAACCCAATAAATGGATTGTAACTTTCGGATTGTTAAACGGGAGATTTTTTTTGTTTTGGGTGTGTGTGTGTGTGTTTTTTTTAAGGTTCGCGTCTCTAACCGAACAGCGATAGATCGTTTGTTTGTTTGTTTGTTTGTTTCCGTACAAATTAAACGATGGAATCCGTTTTTCCCTCCTTCCAATACCATCC
>OU427012.1:3246756-3259256 GCA_911387935.1 Dolichovespula saxonica
ATACATATATACATACTATATATATATATATATATATATATATATATATATATATATATATATATATATATATATATCCCTCTCTTCCTTTCGTGCTCGTTCTTATATAAAGGTCTTCGGTTACATACAGGACGCGTGTCCTGCGATTCTTCTTGGCAGATGCGTCTTACGCAGCAGCTTCCCTCTTAATACGAATCTCGATTCGATCGGTTACAGGACCGTTTCTTTATGTATCCGTGAATTACATAAATCTGTTTTGCGGTATTACAGAGATAAGAACGTTATTGGAGCGTGTCTACTATACCCTGTCGCAAGGAAAGATTTTCAACCCGATAGAATTCGTCCGAAAAATCTTTCTTCTTGTCTATTTCTTTTTTTTTTTCTTTTTTTTTTTTTCTCTTAATCGAAACTTTAAAAAGATTTCGTTTTTCTCTTCTTTCCTCGTTAAGGCGCGAACTCGCGCGTTCGTTATTTTTAAACCTAAAAATCATTTTGCCGGTATACGATACTCTTCTTCTCGAGTTTCTGCAAGGTGGTCGTACGCATTAATCATACGTTATCGCGATTTACTTTAACTCGAGCTTGTTCCGTTATTAATTTACAGACCGTCCGATTAAATCGTTCTTCGTGCATGCTCGCGCGTGTGTGTGTATATATAATGTGTGTGTGTGTGTGTGTGTGTGTGTGTGTGTGTGTGTGTGTGTGTGTGTATGGGTATACACACACTTACTTACGTATGTATATGTAAGAGACTACCGTCCCCTTATATCAGGAAAATAAATTATCTTCTTTTCAATTTAATCCATTATACGTCTCAACTCATGAATATTAACATTTATATGAGCTCCGATAAGTCCAAACCCATAGTCGTATGAAATCAATCGAGTGACTTTATTTTCACAATTTGTCAAGAACGACGTAACTCCTGAATTTTGGTTCATTTTTAGTTTCGTTCATTTTATTTCTCAGATTTTCGTATGTATAGCGAATTATTTCGGATGGTTTCGAACGTGGGAAAGTTTCGAGAAAGGGGTTGTTTCTTAAGCGTTACGGATGGATGAGCACCTACGCTTTGCTTTGCTCTCTCTCTCTCTCTCTCTCTCTCTCTCTCTCTCTCTCTTTGCCTTTCAACCCTCCATCATTTTTTCCTTTCCAAAATCCTAGCAAACTTTACGAACAAAGAAGATCACCCTTCCTTCGCTCGAGTCTCCCCAACGATGTGTGTTCAATATCGCACATCCTTTTCTTCTGCTCTACGTGTACGTTATTATGAATTAAAAAAAGGGAAAAGAATCAAAAAAAAAAAAAAAAAGTAAAGGAGAGAAAAAAGGGGAAACGTTTAACAACAATTTTAATACAAATTCGTCGCAAATGAATCTAATAAAAGCTCTCTCTCTTTCCTTTGAATCGACGTTACGTTCGATTCTTTATTTTTCATGTTTCCTTTCTTTCCTTTTTTCTTTTCGTGTGTGTTTTTTTTTCGAACTTTCGCATGACAATTTCTTTATCAATTTTTTTTTTTTTTATTTTCATCTACGTTCATTAAATTATGATATATATATATATATTTTTTTTTTTTTGTTAAATTATTACGTTCATTCTCATTTTCATTCCTTTAACACCATTCAAATCGGGACACGCATACTTTCGGTGTATTATCGGTAAGGAAACAATTTCGTTTGGTCGATAACGTTACGAGGAAATTTCGTATTAATGTCGAGCTCTGTTCTCACAACCTCTCCTCAAACTCACCACACTACACAGTCTCACTACACCCATAGAAAGACATAAATTAACGTGAATTCGACGAAAGGACGAGAGAGAGAGAGAGAGAGAGAGAAGAGATTCGTGATGGAAACCAGGAAACGCGGTCGTGTATCGAAATTATTGAAATTATTTTCAAGGTGACAGGAGCCACGTGCTTCGTTCTATCGTATATCACGTGCCCAGTCTAAAACCGGATGCCTTGATGGATTTAATGTCGGATCTCAACGTCGGTAGTTCGTCTTCGTTCGTCTCTCTCTTTCTCTCTTTATAAGAATAAGAGAGAGAGAGAGAGAGAGAGAGATGAAGAGAAAAGCAATCTCTCTGTTCGATACCTTAGTTTTTCTTTTTTATTTCTTATTTATTTTCTCTTTTTCTCCTTTCCTTTTTTTTTTTCTCTTTTTTTCTTTTTTCTTTTTCGAAGAAAAGAGGCGGAACTTTTGAACACCGATATCTTTCCTCTTAATACCTGTCCATTAGTTTTTAGAAACGATGATTCACCTGTCGTCGCACGAAGAGACACGTGCCCTGGTTTTTCTTTTCCTTTCTTTTTTCTCTTTCTTTCTTTCTTTCTTTCTTTTTTTTTTGTTTCCTTAACATCGTACTGTATTACATATATACACGTTTGTTGTACCTACGAACACGATAGATACGCGCCGTTCGAGCATATTCGTCACTTCAATCCACCTCGTTTATCTCGTCAATTTAATATTTTGCGAACAAAAAAAAAAAAAAGAAAAAAAGAAAAAAAGAAACAAAAAAATAAAGAAAGGAAAGGACAATCCAGGTATTCTTCCTTCGAAGAAAATTAATTCGTCTCGCGAACCTAAACGTTTCGACGTAGTCTCTATTTAGTCGTACACGTTTTTAAAAATTATATCCGTAAAAAAAAAAAAAAAAAAGAGGTGTTAGAAGAATATCTATACGGTGATTCCGCAATTCTCGTAACTTTAACGTTTAGGTAGAGAGTTGATCTTTCAGGCAAATAAATGAAGTAAAGCTGGAAGATCGTTCGCAACGTTTGACGGAATAATACAAGGCAAATTTTCGAGCGAAAAATAAAGATAGACAGATAGATAGATAGATAGAGACAGAGACAGAGAGAGAGAGAGAGAGAGAGAGTGCATCTGTCGTAACAAAAAGGGGATCCCTCCATCTGTCCATTGTGTCATGGACCATACGTATATACGTACGTACACGCAACCACCCGCACCTTTCTGCGCCCTTTTATACCTTATGAAAAATCCAAAATCACGTGAAAGGGGTTGTTACGCGCGAGAAAAGGGGTGAGAGTCCCTTCTTCTCCGTATTCCCCGTCCATCCCCTCCGTCTTTCCTATCTGTCTAATCTGTCCATAGATCGAATGTATTTACGTGAATTTCTATCGGCTGCAGAAGGCACGCACACACGCACACACACGTACGAACCACAAACAACCATTTTCGTCATCGACCATCGAGAAACAGCTGCAAGATCGAATGGTTAGAGTGATACATACATACATACATACGTACATATATACGTAAATACGTACATGTATACGCATCGAACGTAACGATCGTCATTCGGGAAAGATTTTACGTAAACACCGGTTGGAAGGCCGCTTTCGAAAGCGTCGACAATTTTCGGAAGGGGTAACCTGTTGCAGTTGCAGCTGTCCTACTCTATAGGCTCCGTGTATGAACTTTGAAAACGATCGATGAAGAACGAGGAAGAGGCGGATACGACTAAATCTCTCTCTCTCTCTCTCTCTCTCTCTCTCTCTTTCTCTCTCTCTCTCTCTATCTGTCTATCTATCTCTCGCTCTAACTTTCACTTATACGTGCATACGTTATTAGAAAAGGGAAAAGGATACGTTTTTCTTGCAGCTGCAATAACTTTACACGTGGAACAGAACGCACGATCTTCATACATATTTTATTTGTACACACACACACACACACACACACACACACACACACACACACACACACACACACACATATATATATATAAGTACTTTATATATTTGTTATATATATGTCACTTATTTTATATCTAGCTTTGGGATTATATATGAAAATCTTGTTCTATATAAGAAACGTTAGAAGAAGAAGAAGAAGAAGAAGAAGAAGAAAGAGGAAGAAGAAAGAGGAAGATAAAGAGGAGGAGGAAGAAGACCTATGATAGGAGTTCTCGAAAGAGGGATGTCATTAATCTTACCGAGAATACTTCCGGCTTGGTTGTACCGTATCCTGCTTGAGTGGTTACACTCTCCTATCCTTTCGACGTTCTTAAATTAACTTCATTCCCCGATTAATTTCGTTTATTTCATTTTCCATCCGGCCGTACCAATAAATTCGACCTAAGTTAAACGTATTTACGTTACGTACAGTACCTACGTTAGTTAGTAAGTCAGTTATTTATCCGTCTACCTACTGAGTTAAGTGCACGCACTTATCACAACGATGATAATAATAATAATAATAATAATAATAATAACAATAATAATAATAATTGTCCGAATCTCATAAGTGAATATTTAACTAACTAACGAATGTACGTACGTACGTACGTACGTACGTTCGTTTTATCTTGGAAAAAGAAGAGAAGAGAAAAGAAGAGAACGAAATGAAGTAAAAAAAGAAAAAAAAAAAAGAGAAAAAAGAGGATGAAGAAGAAGGACGAAGGAAAAGAGAAATAGAGAGAGAGAGAGAGAGAGAGAAGATGAGTGTGCAAGCCGAAAGAGCATTGGCCCGAGTGGGGCCACGATGGTGCATCGGCCTGCATATCAACGTTTAGAACTGTGTTAGTGAGGTTATGCATCGTCGCCGTCCTCTCGACGTCGTCTTCTTCGTTGCTTGCAATGTCGACGCAACGATGCGATCTGCACACATATTCTCTCTCTCTCTCTCTCTCTCTCTCTCTCTTTCTATCTCTTTCACTCATTCTCTTTCTCTCTCTATCTTATTCGTCAGCATCGTTGTCTTTTCGTCCCGTTCTCCACCTCTTCTTCTTCCCTCTCCAATGCACTCGTGTTCGTCAGAAAGAGAGAGAGAGAGAGAGAGAGAGAGAGAGAGAGAGAGAGAGAGAGTGAAAGAGGTGGGACTCTCAAGGTCCGCTTCGTGCATTGATCCTCTGCGGTCACGGACCCTCTTTCCCTCCCTTCCTCCCTTTCTCTTACCCTCCCTCTTCTAGAAACGCATCTATTCTCTTTCGCGTCGCGTTCTCCTCCTCCTCCTCCTCCTCCTCCTCCTCCTTCACCATCTCCTCTTCCTCTTCTTCCTCTTCTTCCTCCTCCTCCTCCTCCTCCTCCTCCCCCCGTCGTCTTTGGTCATCTCGCTTGATCATCCCGAGCAGCCCTTCGCCCTCGAACGATTTCTCCGATCTACCTTGTAAAATACTCGTAAGGGGTCCTCTAAAATTTGTTCTCTTTTTTTTTTTTTTCTTACATAGCTCGACTTACCCTTTCGTCTCTTTCTTCTGTCCTTTCGTCCGGGAGAACGAATTCGTTGATAATTACGTCGGTTTTTTATTTTCTTTCTTTTGATATTTCTTTTTTTAATAATATTCCTTTTTTTAATAAGATTTCTTTTTTTTATAATATATATATATATATATATATATATATATATATATATATATATATATAATAATCGAGACATCGAGTATACATTAAAAAAAAAAAAGAAAGAAATAAATCATCCCTTAGAATGTGTACTTCACGATGTTTATTGGAATATAACAATCGATCCTTGAATTATTAGCAATCTTTCAATGATGATATACGGTACTTGTATTGTCTCGTGTATGTACAAGTACACTCGTTTCATTCTCTTTCTCTCTCTCTCTCTCTCTCTCTCTCTCTCTCTCTCTCTCTCTCTCTCTCTCTCTCTCTCTCTCTCTCTCTCTCTCCCTATCGTCGTTATATTGGGAGCACTTGGCACATTAGCAGCTCTCGGCCGTCTACCCGTTATCTTTCTCGTATGTATCTACACATATGTATACATACGTGGCTCGTCGTAGGTTAGCAAAAAGAATTACGCGAGACAAGAACGTGATTACGCTCGAAAGAGAGTACACCGCCCCCACCTCTCTCTCTCTCTCTCTCTCTCACTCTCTCTCTCTCTCTCTCTTTATGTTTCTCTTTCTTTCTATCTTGAGATAATACGACGGGTAAACGAACTCTCTCTCTCTCTCTCTCTTTCTCTCTCTCTATCTCTATCTCTTTCTATCCTTCTCTCTTTCTCTTTCTCTCTTTACGTCTGTCTCTCTCTCTCTCTCTCTCTCTCTCTCTCTCTCTCTCTCTCTCTCTCTCTCTCTCTCTCTTTCTCTCCTTTTCTATTCCTCCGTATATGTATTATAAATATATGCGAGTGTGTAAGATTAAGAGAATGAATCGTATTTAAGCGTTTAATTCTTAAACGTCGATTTTAATGGTACGACATTGGTGATTAATCGTTTAATCGTATAATCTCTAGTTTTCTCATTGAAATTATTTTAAGATCGATGGTATGCCATGAAATTCTCGTATCGATTTAGGAAGATCGTACAAATAATATCTAACTATTTCTTCCCACTTTCTCTCTCTCTCTCTCTCTCTCTCTCTCTCTCATTCTCTCTCTTTTTCTTTCTTTTTTTTTCGCTTCGAACATCTCGTCGTTTTTAACGCGTCACAAGCGTATGGGTCTGCATTTAATAACTTGTTACGTCCGTTCAATAACTTGTTTAACCTTGTTTGGGGTGAAATTTAATAGACGACAAATATTAGGAGCTTGTCGTAACGCGTAAAAATAAAAAAAAATAAAAAAACCAAAAACAAAAGAAAGAAATGAAAAGAGAGAGAGAGAAGAAAAATTGCCATCTCTTAATGACGAACGCGACGTTGCAATAGACACAAGGGGATTGAACGAACAACGGGATTGGATAGGTTCAACGTTTGTCGTATAGATCGTTTAATAGATCGATAAAGTCTAAGTAAAATGTAGTTACGATTCAATCTTGTTTTTTTTTTCCTCCCCCTTTCTTTCTTTATTCTCATATATATATTTACGTATATACACACGCACACTCGTATATATCTGTATATATAATAGCCATCTGCGTACGTTTCTAAGTCGATTGAATGAATAAATGACGCAAAACCTACGAAGGATTTAAAAAAAAAAAAAAAAGAAAAAAAAAAAGAACACAGAACGACGTCCACGATCTATCCAAAGCGTGGGATTGAAAGAAAGTCAACGTAAAAGGGATTATCGAAAGTCACGTTGAAAAATTTTTCTTCCAGCAGTCGTTAAGGGCCACTACACACACATACACACACACACACACACACACATATATAGAGCTGGGAATGAAAAAGTTAGGACAGATTCATCGGATATTCAAGGTTGGGTCTACGTCTACGTCTCGAGGGCTGAGGAGGTGGAGAAGGTGGATGTGAAAGGAGGATAGGAGGGAGGAGGTAGGATGTTCGGGGGTGGGTGGGGGTGGGGGTTGGTTGCCAAGGAAACGTTTCTGTTTACCACTCCCGACCTTGGCCACGTCGAAGCGACAACCCTCGTCGTACTATTTCGATTCTCGGTCGCCCTTTTCTTTTTTTTCTCTCTCTCTCTCTCTCTCTCTCTTTTTCTCCTCATTCTCTTCCTTCCCACCTAATCTCACGAACTCCTTCGAGAAAATATACGGAGGCTTTACGAGCAACCGGTCTTTTTCTCTACTCTCTCTTTCCTTCTTTTTCTTTTTTATCTTCTCTCTCTTTTTATTTTTTTTCCCGAACACTTTATATCGCGCCTTAATGACCGATTAAGTAACTTCTTAGTGATCCGTTGTTTTGGATAATAACGAGCGACGTTCGATTATTAATCGAAAAAAAAAAAAAAAGAAAAAGGAAAAGAGAAAAAAAAGTGAATGTTAGGTAGATGAAATTCATATTCTATTTCGATTCTCGAGGCGACGAGGTTACGTTCTCTTTTTTTTTCTCTCTTTCCTTCATTTTCACTTTTCATTTTCATTAAACGAAACTCATTCTTTCTTAAGAAGAACGAAACCCAGTACGAGTACGAGGATCGTAACGAATCCTCGTCTATTTGTCATACTTCTTCAATAAGATATTCGCTATTTCGTTGTAGTTAATTAGATCAAACCGTTAGACCTTACCATATCTTACGGCTAACGTGAAGTTAAGACGTATTAATAATAATACGACTAATAAGACGTATTAATAAGACGTGTAAGTTTAACGTATTCATTTGAACAACGTCGTGACGATTAGTAATGGAAATTCGTACGAGTAATTCGTCAATGAAAAGTCCTCGTTCTCCTTTTTTTTTCTTTTTTTGTCTCTGTCTCTCCACAGGAGAACAGAGAGGAACGCAGAGAATCGACGACAAAATCGAGCGTAGTAAATAACAAAATAAATAACCAAAGCTGGAGTAAGTCGTGTTACGTACGTGCATATCGAAAGGTCGAAAGTAAC
Source organism: Dolichovespula saxonica (assembly GCA_911387935.1). Taxonomy (NCBI): domain Eukaryota; kingdom Metazoa; phylum Arthropoda; class Insecta; order Hymenoptera; family Vespidae; genus Dolichovespula; species Dolichovespula saxonica. Next base: position 3,254,978 of record OU427012.1, read on the forward strand.
TTTTTCTCGTTTTTCTTTTATAAAGGATAGCGCGTTATTTTTCCGGGTTTCTGTTCCTGTTCGTCCTTTCTTTCTTTTGTAAATCTTACGAGGGCCGTGAGGAGAAGTAAGGGTAGAGAAGAGAGGAAGAAGAAGAATAAGAGGAATAAGAATAAGAATAAGAATAAGAATGAGAATGAGAATGAGAATGAGAGGAAGAATGTTTTCCGAGTAAAGTAAAATAGATTTACGAGGTTTCTCTCTGTTACGCGAGCAAAAGGGGTTTTTCGGACTAGTTAAATTATTAGTTGTGTCAGTCGGGAGAACCTTGGAATAATTCGAAAACCCTTTTGGAGTAAAGGGTCGTAGAATATGACAAGTAAAATTGCGAAAAGGAAAAAAAGACAAAGAGAGACAAATAGATAGATAGATAGATAGATAAAGAGAGAGAGAGAGAGAGAGAGAGAGAGAGAGAGAGAGAGAGAGAGAGATGGAAGGAAAAGAAAGTATAAAGACGAAACGCGTGGGAAGACGAGTAGGATAATAATATTAACAATAGTAGTACTTGTGGTGGTGGTGGTAGTAAATCTAGATCAGTTTTGGTCCCTTTCGTTCTGGCGCAAGGTCAAAACCCTTTTCCGGTCTTTCCCCATCGTTTAAAATCCTACCTACGTTCTACTACTTACTCAACCGTTCTCGTCGTTGTTATTGTTATCGTTATTGTCAAATAATCGAATAGAAAGACCTTGAATTTCTATGGGAGGGGGGAGGGAAAGAGGGAGGGGAAAAAACTTATCGAAGAACTTGTCGAATCGCTGTGGGAAGGGTTTCCAAAAATTTGACGAAACCGAGTAAAGGGCTCTCAGGTATATTACGAGCCCTATATACCTGCTTTTTCTATAAGAGAGATAGAGAGAGAGAGAGAGAGAAAGAGAGAGAGTACGCATCATCCTCCTTCCAGCTGCGCTGCCCTTTTGCATTATCTACCTTTTGAATCATGTCGCTAACATATCGTATAGTATCGTATCGTACCTTCGCATCCGTTTTATTTATATATGTCCGCCGTGAGTATAAATAAAACCGAAGTGTATAGTGAATGAAATTTTTCAGGACGATTTTCCAAAAAAAAAAAAGAAAAAAAACCGATCGATTTTTCTTTCGTAAAGAAACGAGAACGTCGGAATGAATGAAACGGGTTGAACGACAGTGAGAGTTTCCTCTTCTTCTTCTTCATTTTTTTTTATAAAATTTTGCTCTTTCCCATCTTCTTTATAATAATAATAATACTAATAATAATAATAATAATAATTATTGTTATTGTTGTTGTTGTTATTAATATTAGTGTACTATACAGGTATATAATAATTTAAATTTTAAGTAGATCGGATTATTTGTTTACATTAAAAATATAATCGCGATAATATTAACGATAATATAAATATAATTAATAATAATAATAATAATAATAATTATTATTATTATTGTTATGGATCTTATTCCAATTGTAAAATATTCGTTCGAATGATAATCCATTGATACAATTAAATTTCGTTATGGTAACAAAGACCTCCTATATATATATATATATATATATATATATATATATATATGTGTATATATATCGTATGTATAATACGTATTTCGTAATGTTTTTTGAGGTCGACGAGCGGGAGGACCTACGGTTTAGGTTCTCTCGTTTATGTTAGCGCGATACTCAAGGTCATTTCCGGTCGTTCCGGGCATTGCATAAGATTCGCGCTCGGCCACCGTGAATAAGCCGAGTCCAATAGGGCCAAATTCTTACTCAGGTACCGTAAATTTACGGTGGTTTATCGGTGTTAGTCGAGGTCAGTACGTTCCTCTTACGTTCTCTTCCTCTTCCTCGTCTTTTTTTCTTTCTTCTTCCTTCTTCTTCCTTCTCTCTCTCTCTCTCTCTCTCTCTCTCTTTTTTCTTTCTTTCTTTCGTTTCCTTCTTCTCTACTTTTTTTTTTTTTTACAAACAAACTCACTCGAGCGCCGAGCACACAAAAACGCATTGAATACGCATGAAACTTTGCTTTGCTTAGCCTCGCGTTGCCTTTCACGGAAATGCAACGTTCCGTATAAACCAATAATGCTATTTATGTTTGCGAATCATTTGAGATACCCCCGCACCTCCCACCTCCCACGTACCCCCCCCGCCCGCCCCCCTTAAGGTTTGATTTATGCGCTCATTCCTTTATTTACGAGCTTAAACGAGCTTTCGCACGGTCTCGCGAAAATATATAACCGTTATTTATCTTCCCGGAAATACTACTCGACGACGAAACGTGTATATAAAACCAAACGGAGTTGGCTTTATTCAAGTGCAACTCTTTTCGTTTTTCTGCTTCTTCTTTATTTTTCTTTTCCCTTTCCTTTTTTTTTTGTTTTTCTTTCCTTTTCTTTCCTTCGTCGTACCTTCAACAAGCAAACTCATTAACCGTCATAAAGCGTGTTTGTTGTTTAACGTGACGCGTACGCATCATCGTTGACGACGTGCGTAAGTTTTTTTTCCTTTTTTTTTTCTTTTTTCTCTCTCTCTTTAAACAGAAGATCGAACCCCATAGAAAATATTTATTAATGTATTATATTATATCATAAAGAAAACGTAGAGAGAGAGAGAGAGAGAGAGAGAGAGATTCTCGTGGCCGACGTAGTTTCTTTCCATTTTTTATTTCTTTTTTTTATTTTTTATTTAGTCATCCTTTTTTTTTTTTTTCGTTAAAAGAGACTCCATCACTCCGAGGCATTTATTTAGAAGGACATCTAATTAAATTTGCATATAAATGGGATTGGGAATGTCGGGAGAAAGGGGTATTATCTCGTAACGCGAGGAGCACGAAAGTGAAGAAATAAATAAATGAAAAAAAAAAAAAAAAAAAAAAAAGAAATAAATTGAAGAAAAATTGAAACGTACTTGATCGTCGTTCCTTCATTGAAACTAATTAATCGATCGGATTAAACTATCTTATCTGTTATTAGATAAATCGAATATTCATTTTGGTTATTTCGAAAACGTATTTTTAGATACACATATGTATATATATATATATATATATATATATATATATATATATATATATATATATATATTATTTTTTAAATCGTCTCGTTCGACTTTTGTTCACACAAATAAAACTAAAATACTCGATCCATCCGTGTCTATGTATGTATGTATATATATATATATATATATATATATATATATATATATATATATGTATGTATGTATGTATGTATGTATGTATGTATGTATGTGGGCACATGTAACCGAATAAAAAAAAAAAAAATAAGTATAGAAATAATTCGTCGAATGAAATAACACCCCATGGAAATACAGATTTTATTTAAGGATTAAATGGACGGGGGGTGGAGGAAGGAGAAGGGGAAGGGGAAAGAAGCTGTACGATTTCGAGAGAGTAGAAAAAGAAATATGGCGTCGAGTCGCGGAGAAGGGGGAGTAGTGCGAGGGTCGGGGGTGTGGTTGGGGTGGGGTGGGGGAGTCCACGTGGGAGAGTAAAAGAGCGTAACGCGTGTATGGGTCTCGTATACGTCTCGCTTTCATTCAACGATCGTCTGGCCCACATAGACCGTGTTTATAGAGTTGCTCGATTCTTCGTATTTACACGAGAGCGCAAAAATGCGCTCGCGCTCGCGCGCGTAAGCGAGCGAACGTACGTACGTACGTACGTACGTACGAACGAACGAACGAACGAGAGAGCGAACGAACGTTTAGAGTGCAACGGTGCAAAGACCTCGAAGCGCAGGACGATGCACTCGTCTCCGGCCTTGTCCCAGCTTCTCGGCAACCCTGACGGACTTGGATTCGTTCGATCGTTGCTCTAAATCCCAAATTTATCTCGATCATTCTTACGATAGACCGACCTTTCGATCACTCTCTCTCTCTTTCTTTTTTCTTTTTTCATTTCCTTTCCTTTTCTTTTCTTTCTACATCTCTTTGGATGATTTTTATTCTTCTTCGATTCAATTCCGTTCGTCAATTAATTCGTCGAAATAAAATAAAAATAAAAACTTTATATAAGTATGAATATTAATGAGTATATTTATACATTTATATATATATATATATATATAAATATCTAGTTAATTATTTTTAGTAAAAAAGAAAAGAATGCCATTAAATTACACGTTAGGTACATTAGTTATACTTATATTCTAATCGATTTCATTATCCTTATCATATATCATATCAACGTGGAGATTATCTTTGAGAAACGATCGAACGATACGCTTGAAAAAAAAAACCACAACGAAACAA
>OU427012.1:3261756-3271756 GCA_911387935.1 Dolichovespula saxonica
CATTAATTATTCGATATCGACTTACTTCGATACTCAAGATCCCGTATCGAAATATCAGATAGACACTTAGAAGATATTTGTTTTCTCATTCTTACGTAGGTGCTCGCAAAAATTTTGGCCTATTTCTTTCGATTCATGATCTCGTTTCATTCTTTTTTTTTTATTTATCTTTAAATTTCTGTTCGATCAACGATCAATACATTTAATCAAACGATCTACTATCGTAGTTTCTATTGTTCCTCGTGCGTTTTATTTTCTATATTCCTTTCCTCTTTCGATTCTTCTCTCATTAATTTCTATGATTCGTTATTTGCCAATAAAGTTGCGTTTAGTCGTCGTCGTCGTCATCGTCGTCTTCGTTGTTACTTCGGTCGTTCCGTGTTTCCTGTAGTTACCATTCGAAGTAAAAGAGTTCGTCTCGTGGAATCGATCACGGAGGAAGGTGTACGACTCGCGCGCCTGTGTTTGTGTCTATGTGTCTGTGTGTATTTGTGTGTGTGTTTGTATGTGTGTGTGTGTACGTCTTTAGGAGTCGTAAGGTCGGCGACCTCGTGCCGAGCGGTGAAGGTCCGCGGATAACATACTCCTTGGTTACTGCACTCGATGTCGGTGACCGGGACGTCGATCCCTTCGAAGGGAGAAGGACCTCGCGATCATGGCACACACACACACACACACACACACACAGATATATATATATATACATAGATACATACATACATACATATACGAGCGTACAGACACACACGGTATAGAAACGATATACAAAACTACGATACACATTCGTGCGGTTCCACGATGGAATGAGAATTATAAAATTTTGTCGTAGAATAAAATAAAAACATTCAAACGTGGAAATCAATGATGAACTCTTATCTCGCTTTAATTCGATACTTTTTATAACCGACGATAATCTCGTTACTTTGGGAAATAATTTACGATAGGACAAGATGGGGTAAACGATTTAACGTACGTTTTTTTTTGAAAAAAAAAAAAAAAAAAAAAAAAAGACTTATGAATATGACTTTTACAAATTTTTGTAAGTATAGTCGGTGGTTGTTAGAGCATTTCGTCGAGCGAACGTGGCCTCTTTTTTTTTTTTTATTATTATTACACACACACACATATATATATATTTTTTTCCTTTCTTCTTCCCTTTTTTTTTTTTCTCTCGACGCATCGAGGAAACGGGCCGAGAGCGTTGCAAACAAAGCTTGGCCGTATTCTCGATCGTTTCGGTTCGAGACGACCCCCCCGAAAAGGGAGGAGGAAAGCTGGAAACGCACTTCGGTTCTTCGTGGGCGTTGCAAGGGGGTAGTTCAGTGGCGGTCGTCATGGAAACCCCGACGAGCCGACGTACAGTGCACCCTCATCGCGCGGACCTTGAATGAGAATCGAAGGGCAAGCCGTGGTCGCGAGAGTACACTGAACCTACATACTCTATACGTACACCTACGCGAGGAGACACTCGTTACTTCTTTTTTCTCTTTTCTCTTTTCTCTTTTCTCACACGTTACACTACACCTTTCGTATCGTTTCTCCTTCCTAGGATCGATATTTAGGATCGACATTTCCTTCTACGATCTCATTGTTTCCTCTTACGATCGTCGATAGATCAAAAAAAAAAAAAGAAAATGAACGAGGACGAATGTTTTTTTTTGTTTTTATTTTACGTATGACTATATTTTTTTTTAATCTCTCTTCTCTTTTCCTTCTTTCTTTCTTTCCTCGTATATTTTATTCGCCGTCGAACGAGGAAATCGATCGAACGATCTCATCTTAAAACGATGATCTTAATCGCACATCGCATCGATCGATATATATATATATATATATATATATATATATATAAACGATTATTATAAACGATTACATCAATTGTCCGCAATTATGTATGTGTGTATTTATGTACGTACGTAAATGGTACGTTCGAAACGATTCGAGGTGCCGTAAGATTAATGCATCGACATTAAATTTTCGAAAGATCCCTTTAAGATCCCGATGACATTTTTGATTCTCTTATAATACGTGTACATACGTACATGTCGAATGTTACGAAATATCACACACGTACGTGGAATATATCTTCGTTGTAGTAGTTACATAAGGAAATCCATTTAAAGGGAAACAAAGGGTACGAAGAATCGATCGAATCACTCGTTTCACCCTAGGGACATACGAGAACGAGAATGAGAAAGATAAAGTGTGTGTGTGTGTGAGAGAGAGAGAGAGAGAGAGAGAGATAGGGGATGTTTCCCGGAAGAAATTTGGGGAGACAAGGAAGAAAGGAATGAGGGAAAGGGAAAGGGAAAGGGAAGGATATCCGTGAGCAATGGTGGTGTAGGTCCATGACCTTGATTTTGGAGGAGTTCCGAGATATGTGTGTTATAGAGAGGGTTGGTCCGAGCGTATTGAAAGGAGGAGGAGGGGTGGTAGGTGGGTTAATAGGATCCAATATCCTATATAATTCAATAATTTTGGTATTACGAAACCGTAAAGAACTCTGTGTGTGTGTGTGTGTCATATCGGCCACGAACGGTTCTGAATGTTGCACTTTATCGATTGTTCGCTAGACGGTGCGTTGCTATGGCTACACATATATACACCCATAAAAGCACCTTCGGCCCTCGCGACGGGCTCGCCCTTTTCGCAATATGCAGCTTTTATAGGGAGCTTTACGATGCATCTTGAACCCGTGCGCGCGCGCGCGCTCTCTCTTCTCTCTCTCTCTCTCTCTCTCTCTCTCTCTCTCTCTCTTTATTTCCGTATTCGAAGTTCGAGCTAGTCGTTACAGGATATCGCTTTCTATTGTCGTTATTTTTTTCTCTTGCTTCTTTATTTTTTTTTTTTTTATTAAAGTCAAACAGGAATATATCGTCTCTCTCTCTCTCTCTCTCTGTGTGTGTGTGTGTATGTGTGAAAAAGAGAGAGATTCTTACACATTAATTTTATTATTACTTAAAACTTTTATAAATATCTGACGCAGTGATTAAAGTAATTAATGGTAATAATAAATACCAAGATATAAGTATAACGTCTATACCTTTAAACAGAAATGCACGCTCGTTCGTTCTCCTCGGTTAAAAACGTAGAAGAGAGGGAAGAGAATAGAAAGGGAAAACAAAAGAAATTGAGTAAAAAGAAACGAAGCAGTGGGAAATGAGAAAGGACGAAATAGTAAAGGTAAAATTAGAAGTGAGGGTAGTCATTTATAATTAAGAAGAGATATAATATATATATATATATATATGTGTGTGTGTGTGTGTGTGTGTGTGTGTGTGTGTGTGTGTGTGTCGCAGAGGACGGAAAGAAAAAATTAAGAAGGATAAAACTCTTGCACGTGCCGGCCTGAGCCGAAGAGAACAAAGAGTCGCGATCGAATTAGAAGCCGCGTCTTTGTTCGGAGATGCTCGTGGCTTTAGGGGGTGACGATAAGAAAGAGAGAGAGAGAGAGAGAGAGAGACAAAGAAAGAGACAGAGACAGAAATAGAGAGAAAGAGAGAGAGAGAGAGAGAGAGAGAGAGAGAGAGAGAGAGAATGTACACCCTCGTTCTCTCCTTTCAGGGTCGAGGAACCCCATCCTCTTTGAAGGGTTCGCTTTCTTTCCCTTTCACCCACAAACCCTTCGTCTGGATCGTAGAAAATTCTGGAGGAATAAACGTCCTTTTCCTTCTCTTCCTCTTTCTCTCTCTCTCTCTCTCTCTCTCTCTCTCTCTCTCTCTATTTCTTTCTTTCGCTTCCTTATTCGTCTCGAGTGACTCCAATACTTCTGAGTAGGAGGGTGCGAAAACTTTCGAATTTAGGACGCGAACCCCCGTGTGTCTTCCGATTTGCGAAATTTCCGAGTCGAACTCTCTCTCTCTCTCTCTCTCTCTCTCTCTCTCTCTCTCTCTCTCTACGTGTCACGACTCTCTTCCTGTTTCATTCGAGGCACCGATGGGACGGGGGACGGGGGACGGGGGACGGGGAAGAAGGACAGGGGTATTTCGCTCGTAAATTGGATTTATTTTCGGTTTCTCCTTTCGAATACATCGAAGTAATATCGGGCTCTCTATATCCCTTAGTCACGATATAAGGTACGGTAACTGTACTTTGTACTTTTTATTAGTTGATTTACTTTATACTACTCTCGTTTCTTTTTCTTTTTCTTTTCTTTTCTTTTCTTTTATTTTATTTTCTTTTATTTTTTTTTCCTCTCTTTTTGCTCGTTCGCTTAGTTAAATATTTCAACGATTTTCTCCGAATATTTTCCATTAAAATTTTCACGATGGTTCAATGCGTGTATATATATATATATACATATATCTTCGATCAAATTTAATTTGTCATTATAAAATGTCGACTTTGATAATGTAATAATAAAAATAATAATAACAACAATTATTATTATTATTATTATTATTATTATTGTTGTTGTTGTTGTTGTTATTATTATTTTTAACAAATTGACGAATTTTTCTTTCTTTTTATTTCAAATTTTTTATTATAGATACACACACGTACACGCTATTATAAATATAACAGTATATATATATATATATATATATATATATATATATATATATATATATATACACACACACAGACATACTCGATTATATTAAATTCGATAGAATGGAGTCGATTTTCGTTCGTTCTCTTTAATTAAAAAAAAAAAAAAAAAAAAAAAAGAAAAAGGAAAAGAAAAAGAAAAAAATGATCCAATTCGCACGAATACAAGTAAGAAAATATACGAAGATCTTTTTCTAACTTTCCTTTTTTTAGTTCTCTTTCCCCCCGTTTTCTTTTCTTTTCTTTTCTTTTCTCTTCTCTTCTCTTCCTTTTTTTCTCTCTTTCTATTTTTCTCGCGAAGCGAGTCGAAAAGGGTATAGGATTTAGCGTTTTATCGTCGATAGCCGAGGGATACCGGAAGAGAAAGAGAGAGAGAGAGAGAGAGAGAGAGAGAGAGAGAGAGAAGGGTGTACACTCGGGATTCCAGGGCTGATTGCGCGGGACAAGGTCGTCGTTACCCTGACAACGGTTAGCAGGCACGTGCTATGCCGTGGTTTCTCCTCCTCGTCTACTGACCCCAAATTGTGTGTGTCGCGCGAACGAAGTATGCGCGCGCGTGCGCGCGCGCGCGCTTGCACGCTTGCCTGCTCGTCCTCCCTCCCTCCCACCCTCCCATCCTCCCAACCACCACCCGTCCGGCAGCTCACACTCATTCGCTCGCTCATTCGCTCGCTGAGTCAACGTTCACTTTGGATTTCCTATGTAGAATTTGGGTTAGCCGGTCTCTTCTCCTCCCCCTGTCGACGAAATAAAGTCCTAACCTTTTGAAACGTTAAAATCGATTTATCGATTTAACTTTTTAACCCAGCAGCACCCTTCGCTTATTTTCTTTTTTTTCTTTTTTTTTTTTTTTTTTTTCTTTTTTTTTTCCTTTGTGTGCGCACGTTCGTGCGTGCTCGTTCGATCAACCGATCGAATCTAACGCGAGAGTTAATCATCGTGATAATTAATTCACTCGAAATCGACGTCGTTCGTCGATTCAATCGATCACGTTTTTCGTTCATTTATATTCGACGCCTTTTTTTTATTTATTTATTTCTCTCTCTCTCTCTCTTTCTCTCTCGTAATGTTTCTTTAAGAAAATATAGAACAAGACCTGCCGGTGACATTTGCTATTCGCGTCCGATTAGGAAACGAGATTTTATTCGTTGCCAGTTAATATTCGATTAAAAGTTCATTGGTTCTATGCCGGAAGAGAAAAATAGAGAGAGAGAGAGAGAGAGGGGGGGGGAGGAAGAGAGAGAGAGAGAGAGAACTTTCATTCCGGATTCTGGGGATGATTGCGCGGGACAAGGACGTGGTTTCCTTGACAACCCCGAGCGACACGTGGAGGAAGTTGGAAACACGTATTTACACGTGCTAACGACGGAATTGGCGAAATCGAATAGCTGAATCTGATAATATATATATATATATATATATATATATATATATATATATATATATATATATATATATATATATATAAACATATAAAGTTAGATATTTCGAAGAGGAGTGATACAAACTTTTCTTCTTCTTCTTCTTCTTTTTATTTTTTTTTTATTTTTTTTTTGAACGAATTCATCGATCTCATATCGAGTAACGAAAGGGAAATTGTGAATAAATAGATAAAATAATAAGCAAACAAATTAATGAAGGAGATACGATGGAAGATTGGAAGGAAAAATAATTATTGGACGATCGATTTTTGGAAAGCTTAATTTACATTTCTCTTTGTCTTCCGGCACGAGGAAGAGTTTATTTTATGGGAGTCTCTCTCTCTCTCTCTCTCTCTCTCTCTCTCTCTCTTCGTAAGCATCGCTTCTATGTAGTGGTAGTGGTAGTCGTTCGAAAGCCCGGAATCCAGCGAGCTCGGTGAAGGCTAAATGGGGTGAAGGTCTCCTGGGTTGAGAGTCACGGTAAGGGGGTGGCGAGAAGCAAGGGGTGCTTACAGAAAGGAAGATCGAACTTGCCGGCATGTTACGAGGGGTTGTCGGAGCAGAGAGAGATAGAGAGAGATAGAGAGAGAGAGAGAGAGAGAGAGAGAGAGAGAGAACACTCTCTGTATCTCTCTGTCTCTCTATTTCTCGACTCTTCCATCTAGCAATCCGCTTCCGGGTTCTATAGACATATTAAATCCCATTGGTGGTTGCGTTCGAACTTTGTTAACAGTGAACTCGTGTTCTTTGTTCATGCCACCGTATGATTAGCTGACCCTTGACATTGTGATATCCGATCGTTCTGGGTTATCCAATGAAATTTTCCAACGTAGATACGTCGCTCTGCCTTCGTGTTTTTACGACATTATCCTTGCGATATATATTTATATTTATATATATATATATATATATATATATATATATATATATATACATATATACATTTATTTATTTTATTTTATTTTATTTTATTTCTCGAGAACTTCACGAAGTTATGTATTTCGTTAAATATTATTGAAATTTCACCGATAACGATTTTTCCATTCGTCGAACGTCTTCAACCATTTCCATTTTTCAAGAGTCAAAGAGAGAAAAGAGAGAAAAGAGAGAGAGAGAGAGAGAGAGAGAGAGAAAGAGAGAGAGAATTATCAAGTATAATAAATGAATTTTCAGAGGATCGAAATTATCCTTACGATCGTTAATTATTAAATATTCCTTGATTATTGAATTTGATGAGCTATAATATATATGGAATAGCTTTAATACATGGAATAGTTTGCTTTTAATGAGAGATAGAGAATGAGAGAGAATGAGAGAGAGAGAGAGAGAGAGAGGCCGTTGCTAGGCGGCTGGATTAAAAGCGTCTCGTCTCTAATCCTCCTACATACCCACGCACAGGCTGAACTTTAAACGATATTGCGTGAACCATTACCGAGTGGTGCGGCGCATCATTTGCCACGATTCTCAGGGAAAATTCAGTTGTATCTCCCCGCCTCCCCCCCAATCCCATCAGGAATCTTCCCACGTTTCTCTCCTGCACGTGTGACCTTTACCTCCTCCCCTCACCCGTCTATCTCATATCCATATATCCATAACCATATCTCTGTATCTGTCTATATACATATTTCTCTTTTGCTTCATTATTTTTGTAGACCAATAAACGTTGATAAATAAGGAAACGATTTAATTTTGGTCGCCCTCTCTCTTTTTTTTTTCTTCCATCTCTCAATTATTTTTCTCTTTCCTTTCTTCTTCTTCTTTTTTTTTTCTCTTCTCTTTCTCTCTAATCGATCATTATTACTCACTCCACATCGGTGTCGTACATCGACATCGACCAAGCCGACAGATAATATTTATACTCGCGCTAGTCCCTAACCTACAGCAACCAGTATCAGCTTGTGTCGGTGTTGGTTGGTTCGTTGGTTGGTTGGTTGTACGGGCCGGAGTCGACTTTTACGTGACTGCTTAAGTATCTACACGTAGTCGACGATAAGAGGCGGCGGCCAGGCATATGCATAATAGAGAGAAAGAGAGAGAGAGAGAGAGAGGAATAAAAAAAAAGGTTATCTCACGTGGACGTTAATTTATTATTATTATTATATTCCTCGGTTCGATACGTTTCAACTGATTCTTTTTTAGGATCTTTTTCCTTCCTTTCTTTCTTTCTTTCTTTTTTCCTTTTTTCATTTCGAAACTTTTAAACCTCACGCGATGACGTATATTAGATCGTTAGGATGATTTTGGATAAGGGGAAATGGTTTTGAAAATGAAAATCTCTTTTGAATTCTCTTTCTTTTTCTTTTTTCTTTTTTCCTTTTCGACGGAGATTCGTGTACTCTCTTTCTCTCTCTTTCTGTGATCGATAATTCGTCAGTTTTATTTATATATATATATATATGTGTGTGTGTGTGTGTGTGTATAATTAATTATTTTACATTTCTTTTTGGTTTTGCAATCATTTTGACACATTGTTGGTCCACGAAATTGAACTTCGAAAGTCATCACGAACGTTTTAGTATCTATCGCGATACGTACGATAGAGAAAGAAAGAAAGACAAAGAGAGAGAGAGAAAGAGAGAGAGAGAGAAGACACGCATGTTCGTCGTACAGTCTGCGAGATATAAACGCATGGGGTGGACGGCCGGTCAGTAACCCCTCGCCACGATGGCAAGAATGTGCGAGCCGCGACGTTCGTTCGATGGTCAAAGGTTGCGTCGACGATTTCGTCGGACTGATTCATTGTCTGGGAAAAAAAGAAGAAATAAATAAAAAATAAAAAGAGAAAGGAAAGACTACAGATACGAGGACCTTCGAAATATCGCGGGATACTTTTTCCCGTCCGTGAATTCTTCCTTTTCTTTCGCTTTCGATCGAATCTATCGTCGACGAAAAATAACAAAAAGAAAAAAGAAAATAAAAAATAAAAAAAAATAACAAAAAGGATAAGAATCTTGGAAAGTAAAGAGAAGTCGCGTAAAAGCGAATTTTTCTATGAGATTTTGTTCATTCTTATAAAAAAAAAAAAAAAAAAACAATAATAATAATAATAATAATAATAATAATAATAATAATAATAATAATAATTCTTTTTCCTGTTTCAGGTAAGTTCGTAAAACTCTCTGAAGTTTCGTCGCACCGACAACGGGCGTACTTTCTCTTTCCGTAAGTCCTCAGAATATATTCTACATATATATATATATATATATATATATATATATATATATATATATATATATATATATATATATATATATCAATATATCAATATATCAATATATCAATATATCAATATATACGTAATATCAAAATCGATAGAATCCGTTAATTGAAAAGTCTTCGTTTAAACGTCATCAAAGTTTTCCCGCCCATTCGAAACGGGACGCCTCACGAGGAGAAGATTCATCGCCTTGCGCGTTCGTCGTTCAAATGAGAAACCTGTTGCCGAGTACGTAAACGTAAGGTTTCGTCGCGTATCTTAGCTTCGTCGGTTCGACGACAGATGTCACCGTAAGACGGCTCTAGACTCGGCACGCTCCGTCGGTAAAGTCGTACGCACACTTTCGACGATGGGTTTGCGCGAATCGTTTTGACCGGTGCTGCCGTCTACATTCCACGCGAGGAAAACATCGAACCGTGTTCTACGTTAAACCCGATCTTAAAACGTACTCGGTTCGATAAAGTAGTTCCCTACTTAATCGGAATCTTCGTATGCGACGATCCTCCTAACGTGTACGCGCTTCTTGGATTCTCCTACGTATATCTCAACGCTGTGCCGGCGCTACGTTACTACTTCTTACAGTTATTTTCCGACTCTTCCAAAGATACGGAAGTTTTCTACTTTTCAAATCGTACACGGAGAGAAGAAACTTCGTTGGGTTAGATGGATGGCGAACGCGGGGGGCGGAGAGGGGGTGGGGGGTCGGTAAAACGAACGTCCGCACGGGCATTTAAAAATTTAAAGAGCCGACCACCGAAAATGGCGTTCGTCATTTACGACCGACACTTTACGACCACAACTTTCAATCACT
>OU427012.1:3276756-3286756 GCA_911387935.1 Dolichovespula saxonica
TAAATATATAAAGGGATAAAGATGATGAGCTTTCAAAAGATATATCTCTCCGTTAGTTTCCGTTCGAATTGGCATTCTCTCTCTCTCTCTCTCTCTCCGTGTTTTTATCCCTCTCTTTTATTTATAATTTTTTTTTCTGCTCTTTTTTTCCAACAACGACGACGACGACGACGACGACGACGACGACGACGACGACGACGACGATGACGATGGCGATGACGACAAGAAGTAGTAGTAGTAGTAGTAGTAGTAGTAGTAGCAGTAGCAGAAAGAGAGAGATAGGGAGAGAGAGGGTGGGAGAGGGGTAGGGGACGTACACGCTCGCTCTCAGTGGGAGCTTAGTCGGTCGTTGAGTCGCGTTGAGCAAGTCGAGAGCCGAGACCGAGCAGCAGTCACCTCGATAGAGAGTGTTGAACCCACGGAAATCTAGGCCGGCTCACTGACACACCGCGTTTGTACGAGAGAGAGAGAGAGAGAGAGAGAGAGAGAGAGAGAGAGAGAGAGAGAGAGAGAGAGAGAGAGATGTATGAGTGGCGCGAGAGTTCTCTCTCTCTCTCTATCTCTCTTTCTCTCTCGTACACGCAGGATCCATACATACGTACTTACGCACATACACATACGCATAAACGAAACGCATAAACATACACATACACGTATATATTCTCTCACGCACCACCGTGCGACGGGTTGGTTCACGCGCGTTGTGTTTACGAGATTCTCGGCCCTATGATTATTATCTCGTCATTGCGATCGTCCTTGCCACCGTCCTAAAGAGAATACATTTTTACGATGATTACGATCATCCCTTCTACTCTCTCCGTGTGTATGTCTCTCTCTCTCTCTCTCTCTCTCTCTCTCTTTCTCTCTGTCTGTCTCGTCGGTTTCATCGAATTCGATCATCGAACGGAAAATATAAATAGATGACAAAAATTGATATTAGGTTGAGAAAAAAGATTGATATCGAGGTTCTCTGCTACGTCGAAGTTAGCGATACGTTGACGAGGGAAAAAATATTTAAAAAAAAAAAAAATAAATAAATAAATAAATAAATTTGGAGAACGATCGAGAATAGTTGCAGATCGTAACGACGATGACGAGAGAGAGATAGAGAGATAGAGAGAGAGATAGAGAGAGAGAGAGAGAGATGGAGAAGCCACAGCTATATATTGCGACCTCGTAGTCGATCGGAGAAAATGCGTTTATTTGGTAGTCAACGTAACGCTCCTTACATCAGAGCTCGTAACAGGTCCGTCCGTCCGTTCATCCGTTCGTTCATTCGTCCCCTCCCCCACCCAGCCCCTCCCCTCCTACGTCCCCTCCCCTACCCTCCCCCTTGTTCGTTCCGATCGTACATACATGCTGCCGCCCCCCCCTTCTCTACCTTTCGACCCTTTTCACATTTTATTACGCAATAAGTAATTTCGAAGGAGTAAAACGGACGTTTCCAAGGAAAAAAAAAAAGAAAGAAAGAAAAAAGAAGAAAAAACAAAAAAAAAAAAAAATACCGCGATATCATCCTCGACTCGTAGTTTACTCGTGTCTGTAGAACGAATAGTCGAGCGTTCGAACGTGTAAGCGGTGTAGAAACAATGTACTCCGAAAGGGTTGGGTTACGAAGATATGGGGGAGGGGAACGGTTGGCGAGGAAGAAGGGTCGTAATAGGGTGGGTAGATGGGGAACGGGGAAGGAGGTTGTATCGCGTCGATTGATGTTGTTATTAAAAGAAAAGAAAAAAAAAAAAAAAAACATTGTACTCCGTGCGTACGTTATAATGGATGGGTGGATGGATGAATGGATGGATGGATGGATGGGTGGATGGATGGATGGGGCAAAACATCTGGATGATCCTTTAACGTTGTTTACTTTATTTCAATGTTTACGCGAAAGATATATCGGATCGGACGTCGACATGCGAGCCAGCGAGCGAGCGATAGAAAGAGAAAGAGAGAGAGAGAGAGAGAGAGAGAGAGAGAGAGAGAGAGAGAGAGAGAGAGAGAGAGAGAGAGAGAGAGATTTTAACCGACGAAAAACCGTCATTATTTTTACTAATATTTATGATGGATATTTTTCGAAAGAAAAGGAAAGGAAAGGATCGGATCGATCGAGAAACGATCGTAAAGAAAGAGAAAAAAAAAATGAAAAAGAAAAGTAGAAAAGAAAAATAAAGAAATAAAAAAAGAAGGAAGAAGAGGAAGAGAAAAAAGCTCTCTCCTTCTCTCTCTCTCTCTCTCTCTCTCTTTATCTATCTATCTATCCATCTCTATCTCGGTTTAGTGGTAGATGTGCCGGCTCCTCCCGAGCAATGCGAAACAGGTCGCGAGCTCGTATCGAGCCGAGCGACAACGACAGTGCGTTATTAGAGGCGTTTGATGACGCAAAGTGGGTTCTAGTGGGAGGGAGGAGGGAGGAGGGATAGGGAGGAGGGATAGGGAGGAGGGAGGAGGAGGGAGGAGGAGGGAGGGAGGAGGAGGACAGCCCAGGTCGTTGTTCTCTGCCGTTACTGGGACACTTTCGGCGTTACTGACACTAATCGGTACACGCGGTACGCGCGCACACGCACTCACTCACTCACTCACTCACTCACTCACTCACGCACACGTAAGCTCAGCGCTTACTTACAAGCGCACGTTTTTATATACATTTTGCGCACGCGCACAGGCGCACACACGCACGAACACAAGCTAACAACATGGAGATCTAGGCACGCACGCTGAGAGAGAGAGAGAGACGCAAGAGTAGATACGATTCGCCTGGTATCCTGCCATCCCTCCTCTCCTCTCTACCCTCCCTCCATCCCTCCCCCTCCCTCCCTCCCTCTTGTTCTCAAACTCGGCCGGCTTCCACGCCGACACGGTCGGTCGGTCGGTCGGTCGGTCGGTCGGTCGGTCGATCGGTCGATCGATCGATCGCAATTACCGTACGTACGGTTGTATTAATTAACTGGGTCGATCGTTCCTCCGTCCCGACTTTGAAAGAAATTAATTCTCGTCTTCTTCTGTAAAGGGGTGAAGAAGAGAACGCTCTTTCTATCTCTCTCTCTCTCTCTCTCTCTCTCTCTCTCTCTCTCTCTCTCTCTCTCTCTCTCTCTCTTTTCCTCTCTGTTTCCTCATTTTTTTTTTCAAGATATATAGAGCGAAAGCAATCAGATAAATATCTACGTTCGTTATCGAGCCATTTAATCACAATATTTTTTTTTTCCGTTCAATATTACATACATATTTAATTTAATTTCATAATATACATATATGTATACATACATATACATATACATATACATATACATATTTATAGACATACACGTATTATTGTGTAACTACTCGTTTAGGAATGTGTCCACGGTGGATATAAATCGCGACAGTACGTACTTTCCGTCGTTCGTTTCTAAACGAAATATCGTTAAATCCTTAGAAAAAGAAATAAATAAATAAATAAAAAATAAAAAAAAAAAAAACGGTTGCACCGAGAGACTACCAGTCGTAAATAAATGTTAACCGAGGATATATAATGGACTCTGTGTGCGTGTGTGTGTGTATGTGTTTGTGTGGTCATCTTGCCAGGGAGAAGGAGACGCATATTTTCTGCATCGGTCTCGGTCGGTCCGTGAAAATAACAAAATAACAAAGAAAGAATGAAAGAAAGACGAGCCTGTAGTATCTTACATAAAACTCCACGATACTTTGGCATTAAGTACCGACCCGCCCCTCTCCCATCATCCCCCCCGTTCGCCACCAATGTCATCATCATCATCATCATCATCCTCGCTTGATATCTCGCCAAACGACCTTCGCGCGTCCGCGAAGATTCAAGGATTCAGTTTTGGTGGTCTCACCTTGGATAGACAGAAAATTAGTAGGGCAGATGGTAATATTATTGCGTGGGTGGGTGGGTGGATGGGTGGGAGAATGGGGGTGGTGGGGTGGTGGGTTATGGATCGACGATAGGACATTGAGCGTAACCATCGAGAATATCGGTATCTCTCTGTGATTTGTTTTTCGATTCCGATGATGTAATTTTTACATACATACATACATACATACATACATACATACATACATACATACATACATACATACATACATACATACATACATACATACATACATACATACATACATACATACATACATACATACATACATACATACATACATACATACATACATACATACATACATACATACATACATACATACATACATACATACATACATACATACACACATAAATATAAATTTCACCACGAAAAATATATCGACCGTTCTTTTTTCTTTTCTTTCTTTTTTTTTTTTTTTTTTTTCGAAAGTGGCGCAGAACCAATTTTTCTTTGTTACGAAAAAAATCAAAGAAAGGTTTGCCACATCGTTCGCGAACGCTATTCCCTCTTTCATTGGCCAATTTTTCTTTTCTTTTTGTTTTTTTTTTTTTTTTTTTTTAAATCGAACGAAGAATCGACCTTTTTATATTGTAGATGTCAAATATTATCCGGTTACGAACGAATGGTTCGCGCTAAATTCGTCGCAAATCGTGCGATGTCTCATTTTTCGTTTTTTTTTTTCTTTTTTCGCGAAAGTCGTCTTAAAACCACCGATCAAATAAACGGTCTATGTTACGGAAACGCGCGAAAAAAATTAGAATCGACGAGAAAGAATGGGGAAAGTGTTTTATTTCGTAATAAATAAATAAATAAATAAGTACATGGAGTGATATATGTGTACTACGATATTCGTACGTTTTTTGTCGTTGATACGACAATATGGAAGTACTTCTCGTTTCTCACTCTCTCTTTCTTTCTCTATCTCACTGCTTTCCCTCCCTCCCGTACTATCTTCCCCTTCTCAATCCCACCTAATAGATTCTTACACAATTCATTTTAATTACACCCGTTTGGAAAATGTATACCGTAACAGCATGGCAGCCGTTATTACGGTTAGAACGTTAGCGTTCTCTTACGTTATACTGATTTATCGTTGAGCGGTTGAATGGCATTAGCACGATTATGCGAGCGAGTGTGATAATGGCTTTTAATAATGTATTCCACGGAGGAATCGGCTAATGCACTTTCATCGTGCCGCCACTCGATTTTCATGCATCTCGATGTTTCCTTGAACCGGTCTCTCTCTCTCTCTCTCTCTCTCTCTCTCTCTCTCTCTCTCTCTCGCGTACCCGCGTCTCCTCTTTTCTATTCGTCTATCCGTCGTTGGTCTTTCGAACGCACCCAAAGGGAAAAGTAGGATAAAAGGGAAAAGTGGGGAAAGAAATGGAAGAATAAAAGATATACAGTCGCTGACGGGTTCAACGACATCGTTAACTATACATATTTATATATATATATATATATATATATATATATATATATATATATATATATATATATAAAAGTGGGGAAAGAAATGGAAGAATAAAAGATATACAGTCGCTGACGGGTTCAACGACATCGTTAACTATACATATTTATATATATATATATATATATATATATATATATATATATATATATATATATATATATATATATATATATATATATATATATATATATATACACGCGCGCGAAAGGTGCTGAGAATTTACGCAATAAAGAGAGACATTGATGAAAATAAAGAAAGAGATATGTATGGATGGATGAATGGCGCAGGATATATTGGATGTATTTGTTAATGTCTCGCCGTTCGAAATCGAGTTTGTCTATAGAATTAGAAAAGAAAAGAAAGAGAAAGAGAGAGAAAGAAAAATATTTATTTGTATACCCGTACGACGACAAAAAAAAATAAAAAAATAAAAAGAAAAAATACGTTCTATAGACGGGGAAAATGATGCAATTAAAATTAATGTTAATTACGATGTTACGAATCGCGTCAAACATCGATTTTTCTCTGTCCCGGTGGTATATCTAACAACGAGTATAATTAAATTAGGTTATCGTCGTATGGCTTAGCATTCTTCTTCTTCTTCTTCTTCTTCTTAGAAAGATCGTTCGCAAACGTGAATCAGGATGAATCGACTTGCGAAATAATAGTTCGAAGTGTTTCCAAGTGTATTCGAGATACGATTCGAGATACGAGTCTCCGGTTCGTAGTGCACGCGATACTTTATGTGTATATATATATATATATATATATATATATATATATATATATATGTATGTATGTATGTTGGTTTTATATAGTGGTATTATAGATATTTGCATGAGAAATAAACGATTAACGTTCTCCGGTCTTCGATAAATTTTTAATTCTTTCATTTTCATCATATCATTCGTATCGCCATAGAATATCTCCCTCACTCTCTCTCTCTCTGACTATCATTTTTCTTTCTCTTTTTCTTTTTTTTACATATAAAAAAAAATCATATGCGCGATGAAAATCGATATTTTTTTTTTTTATTTATTTATGTATTTATATTCTTTTTAATCGAGAAAAATTTTAACTAATTAAATCGATCATCGATCGAATCGTTCTGACGTGAAATGATTAATCGCGAAAATTTCCATTACGATATCATTTCGTCTCTCTCTCTTTCTCTTTGGACACTTAAAGTGGCAGCAATAACAAGGAGAACCGTACGACGTACGGTCGTGGAGTAGTCGACGCGCGGTAACCAATAAATTTCACGGGATTTCAAGTGTCTCTCGGTGTTAAGAGTTGGCTCTAAAACGTTCGTGGGCGGCCTATATATCCTTGATACTTTCTAGTACGTACGTACTTACCAGACGACAGGACTCTCTCTCTCTCTCTCTCTCTCTCTCTCTCTCTCTCTCTCTCTCTTTCTCTATTTTCTTAGATAGGATCATATGTTTTGGCGGGTGGGAAACGCGTTTTAGCCATTACGATTTACTTATTAATTCTCGATAAGATACCTGTTGCTTTAACGTGCGCGATACGTTCAAATACCGAATGAAAATTTATAACGTTTGTATTAGCGAGGAAATTTTGTTTATTATTTTATTTTATTTCTTCGTCGTCGTCGTTGTCGTCGTTTAACCGCGCGAAAAATCAATGATTTACGACGAATATCTACATAAACATTACGTACATACGTACGTACGTACGTGCCCGTACTCTACGTAAGTCGTTAACGTAAATAAATATATGTATATACACAACGTCTCAAAGTCAAATCCTCAAAACAAACCGAGCAATGATCATTGAAATCGGGAGCGAGGCGTTTTTACGCATTCTCGTCTTGGCAGTCGGCGAATGTGGACGAAGGCAAGCTCGAAAGTTCCTGATATTTCGTAATGCAACGAAGCGAGAGAGTTCGACGTCCGCCACGCTCTCCTACTTGAATTTGCCGTTTCATAATAGCCGATCGAACGCATGCCACGTGAGCGACCGTCTAGTCTCCAACTCCTCCTCATCCTTTTTCTTCTTCTTCTTATTCTTCTTCTTCTTCGTTGTCGTTGTCGTTGTCGTTGTCGTTGTCGTTGTCGCAGAAACGTAATCGCCGAGCTACGACGTTTCGTACATACGTTAGGATACATACATAAATAGATATACGTATATTTATACTTAGAAACCGTACACGAGATGAAAATTATTCGCCGGTCGCTTTATGAGATTTTCAGATCTCACTTTCTAATCCGCACTGTGTGCGGTTGTCGCGTTTCATCCGAGATTAATATCGTATATATGTATATATATATTTATAAATATATATATATATATATTTATATAGATAGATATATAGATATACATATAGCGTTTCGCCAGTCGATCCGTCGTCCGGTCTCTCTGTATATGCATAGTAGTTATATCGTATCTACCGTAGACGGTAATTAAGATGCAATTAGTATACATACACGTTGAGAGGTAGCACGGACGATGACGCCTTTTGATATTTTAATAACGCGCGATAAAACCACTCTCGAATGTTTTTAATAAACCTTACGAGAGATATTGGCCGTTCGGAATCTTAACGCCTCGAGCTTAAACACACGCACACACCTTTTTCTTTCTTTATTTTCATATTCTCTCTCTCTCTCTCTCTCTCTTTTAATCCTTGCCCCTTTATTTTCGCTAAATTAATAAAAAAATAATAATGGAGATATTTATTTACGTCCAATAACTTTAGCATTATCTTAAGGTAGATCATTCAAGTTCGATTCTATTCGAGCAATCGATCGGGAACCATTATTTGCCTGGTACGAAGTACTTAGACGATACCGATCGTTCTACGGTGTCTACTCATCGTTATATTTCGCAAGCGAGATTCGATTTATGTCTTACCTACGGGCGATATAACGTAATTTAGATATACGACCTAGAGATAGAGAGAGATAGAGAGAGAGAGGCGGTGCATTTAACGGCGTTCGGGGCCTGCAATTTGCATACCACGGCACGCCAAGCGAAAGAGCGCGCCAAACGTCGCCGACTTGTGAAACTCGCCACGGCGAGAGTTTTGAAGTTTAGAAGAAGTTTAGCCGGTCAGCCAGTCAGCCAACCAACCAACCAGCCAGCCAACCAGCCAACCAGCCACGGCTAAAACAACCGGCCGGCCAACCGGCAGTTTTTTCGTCCCCCCTTCCCCCTGCCATAAGTTCTCCGTACACTCGATTTTATTTCCAAAAAGGATTAACAATAACGATAACAATAACAATAATAACGATGGGATAAAAGAAATGTGGAGATTAATCGAAAAAAAAAAAAAAAAATCCACGGTGCATTTTCTATTCCCTTTTTCTTTCAATTATCCCTTTACTTTTTAAGAAATTTTAAGAATTTAATTTAATTTAATTTAATAATTTAATTTAAGAATTTTTTAAGAAATCGTAATTAATTGATTATACAAATCGACGTACGATTATATCGTAATTATCGTCATTAATTCGTGCGACAATGTTGAAATCGTAATCGATCGTTACTACGAGGTAGACATCGGAATGATTTTTGAGATAGATAAAAAAAGAAAAAGAGACTAAGACGAAAAAAAAAAATAATACAGTCTTTCCGGGATCTCTAAGCAGGGGAGGCTTGAAAAATGTTTACGAACGGATTGAGAATCCCTGGCCGGTGCAAGGCCTCGCCGAGAGTGCATTGCGCCCCGGTGCACAAGACGAGCAAGCCGTACTGCACTCTGCGTGTGCCAGTGGTAGTATTGGTGATATTGGTGGTGGTGGATAGGGGGAGGTGGAGGAGGAGGAGGAGGAGGAGGTGGTGGTGGGGGTGGTGGGGGTTCGATAGTGGGGGATTCGCCGTGGCACATATATGTGTCAACCGGTTGCTTCCATCTCGCTCTTCCTTCCTTCTAATACTGCTTCCTCTCTTTTCTGCATCTATTTCTTCTTCTTCTTCTTTTTCTTCTTTTTCTTTTTATTTATCATTATCTTAGAAAGGAAATTTATTTTATTAGGGCAATGTAGAAAGTAAGAATGTCGGTTCGGGTTTGTTAACGATTAACTACAAAATTCACACATTCGTTACGTTATTATGTAATATCTTTTTTTTTCTAATACAGACGTATATATATATATATGTGTGTGTGTGTGTGTTTTTTTTTTCGCGTGTGTGTGTGAATCTACCTAAGCACATGCATACGTATCGTACGTATCGTAAAACATGGAATAAAAAAATATATATATAAAAAAAAAAAGACAAGGTACGAGGTAACAATGACAATGAAAATGTTTATAAACGATCATAACGAGGATAGAATTCAACGTTTAATTCGACGGATTAACGTTTCAATCGATGGTATCGCAAAATGGCGACGATTTATTTTTAATCGTCGTAGATTATAGAATAGTATAATACGATGTAGTAGAAATGAAACAATGTTTTTAAGTATTTACGTACTAAAAAAAAGGGATAGAAAAGAAGTCATTCCTGCGTATACGAGATGTCCCGACTGTTACGAATCTTTTCTCTTTCTTTCTTTTCTATTTTTTTTTTTACGGTCTCTCTCTCTCTCTCTCTCTCTCTCTCTCTCTATTTTCATTCGAGTCGAATCGCACGAAGGCTACGAACGAACGCGCCCCCATTTCCGAAGGCCGAGAGAGGCCGA
>OU427012.1:3289256-3296756 GCA_911387935.1 Dolichovespula saxonica
CATACATACATACATAGATAAATATACAAATAAATAAATAAATAAATGCGTACGTAGGTACGTACACACGTCCTCGATAACGAAGGTGACGCGGACGTTGAACCAATGTCGGAACGGCACTCGGAGAAGGCGAGACGACGAATGGCGCTTTACTTTCTTGGCGTTTTACCTTCGAACGCGAGAAGGTGCGGACTCCCATTCGACTCGCCTTCGTTGCGATCGTTGCACCTTCTATCTCTTTTTATCCTCTTCGAATAAGCCTTCTCTTCTTTTGCTCTCTCTCTCTCTCTCTCTCTCTCTCTCTCTCTCTCTCTTTCTCTCTCTTTCCTTGTCTCAGTATTAGTCCTTAGTCTTTGTCCTATGTCTATCTTTCTCGTACTCACCGCGTAACATAACGCATCATTATGAAATAAAAGAAATAAAAGAAAGAAGAAAAACTGTTCAACAACTTCGATTCCGTTAACTCGATGATCTCGCGAATTAACTCGATCTCGCAAATCAACTCGATCGATCGATCGATAGATCGATAGATCGTCACGTTTACGATCGTATCTCCGTAGGTGTAGAATGTAATTGATTGAACATAATGGAGAAATCGATCTGTCTTCGCACGCGAGGAGGGTTAAGAGAGAGAGAGATAGATGGATGGATGGATAGATAGTTAGAGAGAGAGAGAGAGAGAGAGAGAGAGAGAGAGAGAGAGAGAGAAGGACAGAAGGAGAGATAATGGCAAGGCTCCTACACGGTAAGAGCAATTTTCTAGAGATCAACGTTAGCCTCCGGTTATAACGCCGATCGTCTATCGTCTATACATTCATCGTCGTAACAAGTGGCCAACGATAATCAGTACTTATCGACCATTATTATATTGGGTGATAAGCAAATTGCAACAACTTGAATCGACGATGATGTTAGATATTTAACTAGGAATGGAAATCTTATGATAATTCGCACGGCGATGATTCGTTAAAAGGGATCGATAATAACGGGATCGATAGGCGTATTAAATTGTACGAATATACTACGTGCCGTTAGTTCTTCTAATAAGTATTGCAAAAATATATATATATATATATATATATATATATATATATTTCTTCGAGATATACACGCTTACCGTTCGATTGAAATAAGATATACAATATCACACGTAGCTGGATTAAGGTAACAATATCGATATAATTTTTTTAAATCATCATCCCGTGTGCAGCTATTCGAAATGTTTAGAATTTGAACCAAAAAAAAAAAAAAAAGAAAAAAAGAAATAGCGAACAAAAGGAAAAAGCTAGCTAAACGAATGAATAGGAACGAAACGAAACCATACAACCAAAACAGATGAAACGAAATAAATAAATAAATAAATAAATAAATAAAAAAAAATAAGAAGACAAGGAGAACGATTTGCCGATCGAAATATATCGAATGATTGATTTTTCGGTTCTCGCGTTAGAAAGTGGGAATTGATAAAGATTGGTTCGTATGCCGGAAAGAGAAGTTGGGAAGGAACGAAGCGAGTAGTACGTATATACGAGCGTGCAAAGAGTGGTAGTAGGTGGGTTGTAAAACGGAGTGACGGTGGCGAGGGGGAGGGGGAATGGAATAGGGGACGTGAGAAGGGGAGGGGAGGGGAAGGGATAGATCGAATAGGACGGTTAAAGAGCGAATTTCGTTCTCCCTAGGCGGTTCATCGGCCTGTCCTTCGTATCTGGGCCGCTCCTATCCACCCATATCAGTCTCTTTATCATAATTCATGCTGGGCAAGTCGGTGCATTGTGAGAGCGCGGCATTACACACACATACACACGGACGGAGAGAGAGAGAGAGAGAGAGAGAGAGAGGGAGAGAGAGACTAGAGGCGGTGCGATGCGGTGCGCTGCGCTGCGTTGCATTGCACTGTGGTGCATCGGCGCCGCGAATGTGGCCACGGCGGCGTGCGTGCGTGCCGAGCGCGCATAAGAACCGCATAATTTAGATGAAAGTAAACTGCAACAGCACGGGCCTGTGCCTGTGCCTCCTGCTTACAGGATTTCGCAAGCAAGCAAGCAAGCAAGCAAGCAAGCAAGCAAGCATGCGCGCGCGCGTGCACTCGGCTTTACCGTAGGTGAGGCTTGATCTTTCCGAGAGGCCCGGCCCCACCGTCAGAGAAAACCTATCGTTCACGGATTCGATTCGATTCTCGATCGATCCGTTCGAGACAGGGATTGAGAGACAGAAAATATGAGAGAGAGAGAGAGAGAGAGAATAAGAAAGAATGAGAGAGAGTGAGTTCGATCACCCCAACGATCGATCGGTGCATTGACTTCGGTCGTTGTCTTCGGGTAAGAAGAATAAAAAGAAAAAGAGACAAAAAAGGAGGAGGGAAAGATTTTAATCTTAGACGAATTAATTCTTTTGCTTTTTTTTTTTTTTTTTTTTTTTTTTTTTAATCACGTTCGTTCGATCACCCTTTATCGATTACTCGTCGTCCATTGTCCTACAGATGAGAACAAGTATACATATAATAAATATATGTGTGTGCGTGTGTGTGTGTGTGTACCGTGAGAATTGTTAGATACGTATATGCAAATACTTGTCGTTATCTCGTACGCACGGACTTCTTTAGAACGACAACGGCATTGACTCGTTAACATGATGCATCCATAATGTACCATTATGCCTATCTAATACTGTCTCTTCATTAGCTTGCGTCGTGTGAACGACGGTTATGAACGGGGGGGGTGAGGAGGGATACGAGAGGGGACACCCATCCGAAAATCGAGAAAGCTCGAATTTTTCGTAGAGATTTCTAGATTATGAAATAATGGGAGAGTATTTGAGACGAAGCTTTATTTAATTTTCGATTATCATCACAGGTTCGACACGTTTTTGCGCGTCACGTTATGATATAAGTTATAAATACGTTTCGACTACCAACAAAGGACGGATATTACCTATATACTCTCTCTCTCTCTTTCTCTCTCCTTATTCTTTTTCTTCCTCCTTCATCTCCTCCATCATCTCCTCATTCTCTTCTTTCTCCTACTCTACTACCGACGAACTTTTGCATATTTGATAAAGAGACGGATAAAGAGCACACCGACGGTGGTTTACGGCGTGCCGATAGTAACGCAGCTGTTGATGGTTGTGGGTGGTGGTGGTGGTGACGGTGGTGGTGACGGTGGTGACGATATTGGTGGTGTCGGTAGGGGTGGTGTTGGTGGTGGTGGTGGTGGTGGTGGTGTTACGTCGGTGGGGGTGACATACGAGAAAGCGTACATCACGAACGCCAGGTTGACTCTCGAGCGACTGCGAGCGACTACGAGCGAGTGAGCGAGCGAGCGAATATGACGTCAGAACACGCTTGCAGCGCCCTAGATCGAGGGAGGTCACCGTGTGCCAGGCCGACGGCCCGTCGAGGTCGTATCCTCGCTCTCTCTCTCCCTCTCCCTCTCTCTCTCTCTCTCTCTCTACGGTACGGACTACGGGAGCTTTTCGTCTAGTCCTCCTTTCTAGGTTAGCTTGAGTTACGTCTCCAGAACGTGGGAGGCCGCCGAGTGCAGCCTCGGAAATCCGATAGCCTCTTCTCGAGACCCTCCCCCTTCTCTCTAACCTACCCTCACCTCCCTCGCCCCCTCTCTTCTTCTCCGTCCATCTCTCTCTCTCTCTTTTTTTCACTCGCTCTAGGTCATTCAGGTGGTCTCCCTTCTATGGTCTCTTCTTTCTGTCTCTCTCTCTCTCTCTCTCTCTCTCTCTCTCTCTCTCTCTATCTCTCTCTCTCTCTCTCGATTGTCCTTTTTTCCTTCCTTCCTCCCTCCCACCCTCCCACCCCCTTCCACTCTTCCTGCCTTCTTTAATTTCTCCTTTTACCTCTCTTTTACTTCGAACCCTTCTCCCCACGTATCACCCCGTCTGCTCGATTGCCCTTCCCTTACCCTCCCCTCCCCTCCTCTCCCTCTCTCAGCCCTTCTCTTCGGTTCGACAAAGATTCAGGCTCAGAGCGAACATTCGTAGGATACGCAGAAGGACAAAAAGATTTCGTAGATTTCGTCCTTGAGCTCTTTAAGATTTTTCTGGATACAGGAGGAGACTTCTAATGGACATAGATATACGCTCGCTCGCTCGCTCGCTTGCTTGCTCGCGCGCGCGCGCGCTCTAAACAATATACTTAAGTAACGAGAGAGTTCAAGGTGGGAAGAGTGAAAGTGGCGCAGGTTGGAAGGATATTATTGGAAGCGAGGGATAATCGAAGTCGATACTTACTTACTTACTTGCTTACTTACTTACTTACTTACGTTGGTGTCACGCTCGTGACTCGATTCGATGACGTTAGAACGTCGACTTTATATGTATGTATGTATGTATGTATGTATGTATGTATACATACGTACGTAAGTACGTATACATATCATTCCACGTTACGTTCGACTTTATTTCTGAATCAACCGACGAGAATCGATTTAGGAAGAATTTCTCTTTCCAATTGTGCCGTTCTTTCTTTTTCTACGATCGTATTTATTAAATCATTATTACAAACGATCGAAATTATTATTAATCAACGTTCACCTTGATCGACGAGATAAATGCAATATATATATATATATATATATATATATATATGTGTGTGTGTGTGTGTGTGTATGTATATAAAATTAATAATCGATTATGCGATTCCTTTGAAAGATTCGAATATATCGATCGTAGAACTTGATTCGCGTTTCTCTTAGTCGCTTAATGTGAGTATCGTTTATGGTACTTATTGGTTATCATATGTTGGTTGTTAGTACATAGTATTATATATGTATATATATAAGAGGTCTATGCACGCTTAGAGCATGTCGAAAGCACGTTAGATACACGGCGTAAGCACGCGATCGGCGCGAAAGGACCACCGGTGCCAAAGCTCGAAATAACGTGCCATTACTATATCGGGCCAGCTATGGCTTTACTTAGATCGTTTATATATGTAAGTATGTAAGTATGCAAGTATGTAAGTAAGTATGTAAGTATAAACCTACCGTCTTTAACGCCGTCAAACGATGTCGTCTTTGCGGCCATCTTGACTATATTCGTTCGTAAGAATCGTTCTTATCTATTTATATATATATTTTTTTCTCACACTAAAAATAAGACAGCGCGTTAAATTTGATTCGAATTCCGTCCGATAAAAATACAATTAAAGAAAGTATCGTTGCTTCGTCGACGATTGGAATTTGGAAATTTTCGATAAGTTCGATCTAACGTTTCGATCTTTACGAATTGATGATCTAATGGGAAACGATGGATAGAAAGATTCGTTATGGACGTATTGCGACACGAGAAGTGCGAATTGAGATTGAGATTGAATTATTGCGGGCGATAAATTTCCGTCCCGTTATTCCGAACGTAGTTGGGACGGGGAAAATATGCGAATAATTGATAGGTCGCGATAATCGTGCGTCACGGAATTTCCTTCGTTTCATGCAAAAAGTAGTTGAGCGAAGGAACGAGCGGGGGGATGCGGGGGTAAGGGTTGGGGAGGGAGGGGTAGGAGGGGGTGGGAGGGAAGAAAAAAAAAAAGCAGAAAGAAAAGGTGGAAACAGAGTGTCGGGTATTTACCATTCACCGCGTTGCGAGATCATGCGCACGATAATATTTTCTCTCTGCGTGTTGCTCGTACATTTGCATTACGAAATAGGATCGTTTTCATTAACATCTCTATCTCTCTCTCTCTCTCTTTCTCTTACTCTCTCTTTCGCGGATAAAAAAAAAAAAGGCGCGTTTCTAATCGACGAAGCTGTCGTCAAGTTGACGTTCCTCGGATAAAACGAATCTACTCGGGGAACGATTAGGATAAAAGAGTTATTGAAATAAAATAAAATGAAATAAAAAAGAGAGAGAGAGAGAGAGAGAAAAAAGTTGACGATATTACTCCTGATTGATCGTCGATTCTAATGTAATCGAAAAGAAAAAAAGAAAACGACGAAAAAATTCTAATTAACATAGAAAGATTGATGTGTTAGAAGCGTATTAGATGATATTCACTTAAATATTTAAAACGTATAATGGGGAGTATGGTCGCGTAAGCCTTTGCTAAGTAGATAATTTTACGTTCGTAATCACCGGTACGTGTGTATATATATATATATATATATATATATATATATATATATATATCCATGTATATACGTATATATGTATGCGAAAGAATGGTTGATCTGTCTATTATAATAAATAATAGCGTAATTGAAGGTAATCGGTCGAAGAATGGATCGGAGTTTAACGAGAGTTCTCGCGAGAGTACTCGTGGTTGAGAAGTAAGTATCGTTCAAAGGAGGACGAGGAGGAGGTGGAGGAGGAGGAGGAGGTGGAGGTGAAGGGGGAGGTGTTGTTACGTGGGGTGGTGTATGGCGTGGCATGGCGTGGTATGGCGTGGTGTGGCATGGTGTGTGATGTGGTGCGATGGTGGTAGTAATGGTGGGAGGAGAGGTTCAAAGAGAAGGGGAAAGCCTTCTGTCAGTGGAACAACGTACCGCCGTGAACTCTCTCTCTCTCTCTCTCTTTCTCTCTCTCTTTATCTCTCTCTTTATCTCTCTCTCTCTCTCTCGGTTTCTGTTCACCACGGAATCGCGTGTCACGCGCGTCAAGTGCAGCGATGCATTCATTCGCCGCGTTGCATCGAATGACCGCGAGCACCCTTGTTGTCTCCTTACGTTTTGACCCGAACGTCGAAACGATCCTTAAGATGGGCCGGGGGGGAGGGAGGGTTGGGGATACTCGATAGAATATCTCGTGCGCATTTTAACATTAATACGTATATGTTCATGTTTAAATATATTTGTGTTATAAATTAAATATATATATATATATATATATATATATATATATATATATATATATATATATATATATAAATTGTTAAGGTTTTTCTATACGATTACGACAAGCATTCTTATAGAACGATATCTTTAAATAAATACTATATGATAGATTTTCAGATAAATGTTTTGCAATATTTTATATATATATATATATATACGTGCTATACGTTTATACGTATACTCTGTATCTATTTTGCAACGATGGTAGATTAAGATCGACGGAATTGTTGCGAACTACTTTGTTCTAATTAACTACAATTTACAATCGAGATTACAAGGTAACAAGAAAACTCAAAGGAAACTTCGATAATATGATATATTTCAGAGAGAGAGAGAGAGAGAGAGAGAGAGAGAGAGAGAGAGAGAGAGAGAGAGAGAGAGAGAGAGAGAGAGAGAGAGAGGGGAAGCGGGTGGAGGGTTTTTTCTTTTTTTTTTTTGCATTAGAACACGTTCTGCCAATGTACTTTTTCTTTTCCTTTTTTTCTTTTTCTTTTCTTTCTTTCTCTCTCCATCTTTCTCTCTGTCCTTCGGAGAATAAATTCCATAAGAGAACGTTTTGTTGCAAACACCGGTAGATCTGTAAGAAAGACGCCAGAGGAAGCATATACATAATAAAAAAAATAAAAAAAAATAGAAAGATAAAAGGAGATAAAAAAAAGGAGGA
>OU427012.1:3301756-3346756 GCA_911387935.1 Dolichovespula saxonica
GTTTAGCCCCCGCCAAGTTCGACCTCGACCAGCAAAAGAGAGATAGATAGATAGATAGATAGATAGAGAGAGAGAGAGAGAGAGAGAGAGAGAGAGAGAGAGGACGTTGCACTTTGACCGTATCTAATATAAGATACCGTGCGCTCAGCCAGCACACCGAGCTCTCCGCGCGCTCTAAACTAACGAGAAATATCGTCTTGCACGATCGCCGAAAGAGATGCAAAAAGTGAAAAATAAAATCAAACGAAGTAAATCTCGTTCAAGAGCCGATTAGAAAAAAGAAAATTAAATAGAGATTCTTTCTACGATTATCCATTGCGTTTTAAGAAAACACCGCCGATCATTTGTCGGCAATTCAATCGTTTCAAAAAAAAAAAAAAAAAAATAACAATTAACGATAGGCTTTGAGCAAATTTTTTTTTTTTATTATTATTTTCCTTCGAACGCCTTCTCGAGACCATTACGAATAATTATCGAAATACGTATGTATGAATGTATATATAATATCTATTCGTAAGAAGGGGTTGCGTGGACTCACCTTGCGTTATTCGGTTCTTACGAAGCCCGTTAAAAAAAAAAAAAAAAAAAAAAAAAATAACGAAAAGAAGATAAGACAGTTCAAGGAAGGCAACGATACACGACGATTTGACAAGTTCTTTATATACGTATATGTATTATGTAAACGATTAGCGTCAACCAGCGAGGTCACTGCTACGTTGCTTTTCGATTTATACGAGTACCTACGACCGTAACAAACATAACGTAAATTAAACCAAGTGAGTGAGAAAGAGAAAGAGAAATAGTATATAATTCGTCATTGGACGAGAGAAAATTAGTTCAATGTGTACCTTCCTTCAATCTTTTCAACTTAATCTATAGAAAGGTAAAACGTAAAAATTATTTTTATTCGTATAAATGGTATATCATTTATATCAAAAGGAGAACCTTCCTCGGTAGGTAGGGTCAACCGGAAAAAGTGACTTGTTGCTCGAAAGGATTGAGAGATGTAGAGAGAAAAAGATGCTGGTATAGACGACTGTTGTATACGTGTGTATATACGTATGTTTATGTATGTACGAACGTACGTACGTATGTATGTACATATGTATGCATGTATGTATGTATTTATGTATGTATGTATGTATGTATAATACCAATAGCCGGTGTATAGGGAATGTAGGTAACCGGGTCTTGTCCCTCTTTCGCAATGCTGTTATATAGGAGTAGGCTGCTGGTGGCTGAGGTAGGTTGACTGGAACGATAAAGTCAGGAAAGTCTCTCTCTCTCTCTGTCTCTCTCTCTCTCTCTCTCTCTCTCTCTCTCTTTTTACTCTATATCCAAAGTTGGAAAGGAGGTGAGAGATGTGAACGAGTTATACCAGAAATGATTATTTTTTTTTTCCTTCGGAAAAAAAAGAAAAATAAACGGTACTTCTCGATTATCTAATACTTTTAATCCGTATCCGACATATTTACACGGAAGGACGAATCTTTATCGTATATATTCACAGGTAGAAATTTACGTATTATTTGTTATATTGGATACGCGTAAAAGGCGTTGGCGTTATGAAACGTGCGTAAACTTTATTCGTTTATCAAACGACAAAGAAAAAGAAAAAGAAGAAGAAGAAGAGTGTTAAATTGTGTAATCCGTTGGATAAAGTCCGTTCGAAATTTGCGATCGAATGAGAAAGAAATGTTGAGACGAGAAAAAAAGAAAAAGAAAAAGAAAAAGAAAAGAAAACAAAGATATCTCTAATTAGTCACGGTGGATGGGTTTCCTTTTGTCTGGGATGTTCTTCGATGGTTTTGAAGTCGTTCGAAGGTTAGATGTACGTCTCGTCGTCGTCATCCTTGCT
The DNA here is from genome assembly GCA_911387935.1 of Dolichovespula saxonica. Lineage (NCBI taxonomy): Eukaryota > Metazoa > Arthropoda > Insecta > Hymenoptera > Vespidae > Dolichovespula > Dolichovespula saxonica. The sequence continues at coordinate 3,303,615 of OU427012.1, forward strand.
AGAATGGTCTGTTAAAGCAACTAACGAACGAACTAACGAACGAATGTACGTACGTACGTACGTACGGTCTTGCAAAGATATCGATGGATTTTCGATCGGTCAGGAAAGTATGCCAACAACGGTAGCGGGTCATCTAACGCTACTTAACGCGCGCCGATGCGCTCGAATGCGTTTGGAATGTGAACTCGTAACGAGAGGACAATGCTTCACCGATGCACGTGGGTACATAAACGCAAACCATTCTATATATCTATGGAGAATTGTGCGCCGTGTCACCGGTTCGAACAGTTTTCTTCTTTTCGTTTATATTCGAACGAATAAATCGAATCTAACCGAACGAACGAACGAACGAACGAACGCGCGCGCGTACAGTTTTGCTTTTTGTCGGTGATTTAAAAAGGAAAAAACTGCCGGAGCGTCACTCTGTTTTTGTTTACTCCGTTCGTTCGTTCGTTCGTGTGCAACGTGTTTGCATATGTAGATGTATCTATATATATATATATATAAAAAAGATCGATCAGAAAATCGATTCAATGGAAGATTCACGTATATTCCGCGTCTAAAGCGAATGTTCGTTAAACTTTGTCGAAGGTAATTAATCGGGTAAGTATGGAAAAAATGAACGGTAACTACTTCGTATAACCTTCTGATCGTGATGGGATGTGAACGGACGATTGCTATTATTATTCAATTAATTCGACGTTATGTTATAATTCGTCCTTTATTGCCAAACAAACGGTTATCCCGGAAAAGTTACTACACTCGAAATTACCGAAGCGAATCCGAATAGAAAGAGAGAGAGAGAGAGAGAGAGAGAGAGGGAGAGAGGGAGAGAGGTTTGTAGTGTCTGACCAATGTGCATTCCACAATTCGGTTACGCTCTTGAGCAACTCGCATTTGATTGCCTTTGGACACTTTCATCTTTTACTACTTCCCTTACCACGCGTCTCGTATTCCGTTTCTCCAAACTGAAAGATAAGAGATTTCGTTGAACGTTTCTTCTTCTTCTTTCTTTCTTTCTATGCTCTTTGTTCTCGTTCTCGTTTCAATCCTTTTCCTTCCAATCGATTTAAATTAATCCGATCGAACGATAAAAATAATATTAATAATATCAATACCATTTTTCGTTAACCCGTTTCCCTCCATGGCACGTCGATCACGATTATCGTATCGGGCTGTCCCGTGAGTTTCTTCCTTTCTTTTTTTTTTTTTTTCCTTCATAGTCATTCGTGTAACAATAAAAATCTAATTTGAAAATAAACGAATTTCTTGCAAGATCGTTATTGTTATTTCTTTGTTTTTTTTTTGTTTTTTTTTTTTTTTTTTGCAAGATCAACGTAACTAGTCGATTAATATTACGAATGTACGTATATTTTTATATCGTACGTTTGTTAGGACAAGTAAGCCGAAGGAATGATTTGCAAGAACAGCTCCTTTTATCCTTGTAACGATTAATCCTATCTTGTAGGATCGTGGGTCGAACTGTGGAGTCGTTATAATAAATATCGAACCTCTCTCTCTCTCTCTCTCTCTCTCTTTTCTTTTTCCCTTCCTCCTTGCTCTTTTCCTTCCTTCTTTTTTTCTAATCAAAGATCGGCCCGATTTCACTTCTCTTTGTGGGATATCATCGTAGGCCGATATCTGATATTTAAATTATTCAGCGTTACGTTCTCTAAGCAAAGCCTCCCTCCTCTCTCTCTCTCTCTCTCTCTCTCTCTATCTATCTATCTCTGTCTCTCTTTAACGCACATAAGGAAGTCGCATTAAAGTCGTCATCGATGACGCAACGAGAGAGATGCCGGGTGAAAGCAAACCGAAAGCAAAGCAGTCGCGGAAACGGAGGCGTCGTCGTAACTCTCCGCGCGTTGCCGCACGGTAGTACCCCATAGTAGTCTGTTACGTTAGAGAGAAAGAGAGAGAGAGAGAGAGAGAGAGAGAGAGAGAGAGAGAGAGAGAGAGAGAGAGAGAGATCGACGGCGGTTAGAAGACTATGCGACTAGGCGTAGATTGTGTTGTTACGTTAGAACGAATTGTTCCCTTACGACACTGTTAGTCAGATAAGGTTCTTCTAGAACCGGGTAGAAAACGACGAAACACGTTCTTACGGTACGTAAAGGAGAGTTTTTGCACTCTGTTATAAGAACCGCTCGAACAAACCCACCCAATCGATATTTATCGATCGTACGTACGTACGTTCGTTCGTTCGTTGGATCGATCGATCGACCGATCGATCGATCTATCCGTCTACGTATTTACGACCTTACCCCCTAGGAATTTTATCGTCTACTCCAAAACGGAACCTGATCTCTAAGGCCGCGCTAAACCCCGACGACGAGAATCCCATTATACTTTCTCATTCTTTAGGATAATATAATAATAAGTTGCCGACAACGGGGTGGGGGGGGGGAGAATTTATCAACGGCAGGACAATAATTTTCAAACGTATACCAGAGACAGAAATAGAGAGAGAGAGAGAGAGAGAGATAGAGTGAGAAACCCCGGATTTTTTTTTTTTTCTTTCACTCCTTCCTTTTCCATCTTTACGTCGATAAGTACCTTTCATTTTTGACAGGGACCAGAAGGTGATTGTCCGATGGTGCGCTTTTGTAAAATACAAAATGAAATAAAGAAAAATTACCTCTCACCCACGTGGGATTCTTTTAAAATTTGCAAACGCACAACGCGCGATAACGTATACCTGTACTGTTCGGTGATATAATTGTACGATATCGATTGATTTTATTTATACGTAAGAAATTTATGAAAGAGAAACTTTAAGAGCGTACGAAACTTCGAAAGAGAGAGAGAGAGAGAGAGAGAGAGAGAGAGAGAGAGAGAGAGAGAGAGAGATAAGAGGGGCGGACGGTTGACCGAGGAGGGGCGAGGCGGGGAGGAAAGAATTTTATTACATTCCGACGGCAGCAGGCCTACATGAATCTCGAGACAATGGTGTCGTACCCAGGGATACGCGAGTAGTCTGAATAGATGGATATGTACATACGTTAATATCTATGGCTTACATACCTACGTAACACACACACACACACACACACACACACACGTGCACACACGCACACGTGCGTATATACGTACGTCTACTATGAGCACCCGGAGTTTCGCGTGGGACTCTGTCCTTTTCCGAACGTTGCTGCAACGCGTTCTAATAGTTTCTTCGGTCTTTCTTTTCTTTTCTTTTTATTTTTCTTTTTGGATCCTTTTTTTTAATATTTCAAAACCACCCATCGATAATACCGTACGGTACGTATATATGTACGCATTGGGTATCTCGATGGGAATCCTCGATTCAAATTGATTGATTCATCGATCTACGATCGATCTACGATCGATCGATCGATCTATCGATTAAATATAAATGCGAACGAATTTCTCGATCGTCCCTGGTTTTATCGTTAAAACGTTAACGCTTGATTATTTGCGACGAGGGACGAGGATACCGATATGGAGACGTAAGTTAGTAATTGAGAGAAACGATTCATGTTACATAAGTTAAAATGCAACGAGGCAAAAAACGCAACGAGGAAACGAAATAATATTTGCCCAGGGAAAAGGAATGAACTCGAATTGAGAAATTTTCTTCTTCCCCTCCGCCCCCCTCCACACACACACGCACACACACTCCTCCCTTTCCTTTCCTTGGTAGGTGCGTGGCAAGTGAAATTTTTCTTTTCTTTTCTTTTTTCCTTTCCTTTCCTTCCTTTTTTTTTTTTTCTTTTGGGAATATGACGAACTAAGATCATTCGCTGTTGTACACTTAGATACACACACATACACACACACACACATATATATATATATACATATATCAAACTTTTACGCACTTACAGGGGACACACACCTGCGTACGTACAAAACGTATATATATATATGTATGTATATAAACGCATATACACGTATGTGTATATCTATGAACGTGCATACAAAAGTGAGGTCGGCTTGTGGACTGTAAAATACCTGGAACTCGTATACACGTAGCCCACTGGCACAGATTCGCACGTTACTCGAAGATTTTGCAACGTGAAACGACCCTCGTTAATCGCTGACGCTGCTGCCACGATACGCGGCAATCAACGACGACAACGACAACGCGCGCGCGTTCTTGCGGTTGTGTGTTTGTGCTTAAATATATATGTGAGAGCGCGAGCGAGAGAGAGAGAGAGAGAGAGAGAGAGGAGGAAGGAGAACCTTCGCGAAAACCGTGAACCCAATTTGCTCCAATTTAATGGGCACCGTTAGCCAGTCGCAATCGACGATTGTCGGCCTTCCTAGTCGATTATCGTAGACGAATATAATTTTTATTATTTTTTTTTTCTTCTCCTTCCTCTTCTTCTTCTCTATTATTTCCTTCGTCATTTCTTTTCTTTCTCTTCGCTCTTCATTTCTTATCTTTTATTTTTTATTTTTTAATTCCAATATTTTTTTTTTTTTATTATTATTAAGAAACGTGCCGAATAAATATGATATAATTAGTGGGTGAATCGTCAATGTCGTTGCTACGATTTTTTATTATTATTTTTATTATTATTTTTATCATCATCATCATCATATAATGTTCATATCATATATATCATTATTATTATTATTATTATTATTATTATTAAAATGATATAATTAGTGGATGAATCGTCAATGTCGTTATTACGATTTTTTATTATTATTTTTATTATCATCATCATCATAATCATTATTATTATTATTATTATTATTATTATTATTATTATTATAATCTCAAGGATCCGTTATTAAAACGATTATCTATACATACATTTTCCCTTCGGAATCCGATATGAACTTTCGTAACGACCGCGACACAATCCTCATTTGAAAACATTTAATCATTATTTATAGACATATATATATATATGTGTGTGTGTGTGTGTGTGTGTGTGTATTCCCGATCGTTAAGTTTGAGAGAGAAGGAAAGGTAAAAAAAGAAGAAGAAGAAATAAAAAATATTTGGACATTTGGTTCCTTACGAAATATCCATCTCGTGCTTACTTACGTCAACAAGGTCCCTTATATTTTCTTGTTTCTTTTTTTTTTTGTTTTTCCTACTTCACGAACGGCCTTCACCGCGAAGCTAAATGAGGAATCATCGTTTCACGCTCTCGCGCGTTTCATGTGACGACTTTAAACGGTAGGTTAAGACTTTAAAAGAATCCCCCGTTGTTGTTGTTGATGGTGGTGGTGGTGGTGGTGGTATTGGTTGGGTGTGGGTCGACCGGTCGTGGCGACGTCGTCGTCTCTGTAACGTTAAGAATTGATGTAGACGTTCGTTTTATTCGAACGGTAAGAATGATTTACGAGCTCTCGTCACGCGGTGGGCAAAACGGTAGGAGGTCGAAACCATCTTGAAAATTTATGTTCGTCGGTCTAAAGAGAAGAGAAGAGGAGAGGAGAGGAAAGGAGATTCGCGAAAAACCCGCATAGCCATAAAATTTGGCCGCGTATACACCCCCACCCTCTACACGGCCTTTGGCTCTGACTCTCCCCCCATAAAATCACCATCAACCACCCACCGTGGTGGCAAACGTTCGACTAATACCGTCGTACGCTCGTAAATCGCTCGCTCCGACGTGTTTGTGTCCTCCGTAGACGACAGTTAGTTCGTTCGTAAACGCGTTAAATGTAAAAACGACGAGGGAGCGGCAAAATAGAGTAGCAGTAGTAGTAATAGTAATAGTAATAGTAATAGTAATGGTAGCAGCAGGGTGTATATAGGTAAGTCACGGAAAATTTCGCGGGGTCGGGTGGTGGCCGCGGGTCTACAAATAAATTTGATTTATTACCGTCCGTACGGTAGTTACGATCAAGGATAAATAATAAAAACGAAGCCTTCGACGAGTATCCAATTTACATTGAGATTTAAGACGAACGATTTTTTTTTAAGTGAAAATCGACGAAGAAGAAGAAGAAAAATATAAAACATCGTCTTCGTTATCGTTAACATCCTCGAGATAAATTTACCTCTCTCTCTCTATAAAAAAAAAAAAAAAAAAAAAAAAAAAAAACAAAAATAAAGAAAAGAAATCCGACCGATACACCGAAGATAAGGAATGTAAAATTTTTACCATAAATTTGATCAAAGGACGAGGGTAGAGTGTAAAGGGTTGCCGATAAGATAGTGAAAGATTCGAAGAAAGAAGTAAGAAAAGAAAAGAAAAAAAAATCAATGGAAGATTTGGAAGATCAGGGGGCGCTGGAACGTAACCCTCCCTATCGTTAGACGTTCCTGGCCGTTGATACCACGTGACGTACGATGTACATACGTCCGAGAGTCGACGTTGTGGCAGGTCAGGGGAGAGATGCTTAGAGAGCGTGTTAGATTACGTTAGGTCCAACCGTTAACTAGCTGGCTAGCTAGCATGCTAGATGCCATTCTAGCATGCTAGCTTGCAACCGGTTAACGTAGCACGGTAGCATACTACGTTTCTCTTTCTCTCTCTCTCTCTCTCTCTTTCTCTTCGTCCGTCTATCTCTCTCTTTATTCCATTCTAGTATACCCCCTGCCCCCTCCACTTTTGGAATTTCAACTCTTTCTCTGTCTCTCTGTTTCTCATTCTGATTCTTTTTTTTCTTTCTCCGTCGTTCTTTCACCTGGGCCGACGAGTATTTTTCGTCGACGTAAAAGCCACGTTACCACGTGCGCTGTCGAGCGTAGGTGTGTGTGTGTGTGTGTGTGTGTGTGTTTGTGTGTGTGTGTGTGTTAAATGCTACGCGACGAGAGGAGCGCGTTTTGAACGGCTTTCACTATCCGTGTATTGGTGAGTCAACGATGGGACACACGCATATAAATACACGCGCGCGCGCGCGTGCGTAGTGACGAAGGGAGAGAGAGAGAGAGAGAGAGAGAGAGAGAGAGAGAGAGACGCTGTATTATCCGATTGTGTATCACGCTGGACAGTGTCGTATACACGTGCATATACGTATATCATCATAGTCCCTTCAACAAATTTCATTCTCCATTACTTTTAATATTCTTTGTTTCCTTCTATATCAATATATGTATATATATTTTCTTTTCTTTTTTTATTTCTTTATTTCGTACGAATTTCATTCTTCTTCTCGTTCGTTCCGATTTCATCGAACGTTTATGTATAGAAAAAAAAGTGGGATTAAAAAAATCACGCGCTGGACTAATATATTCGTTAGCGTTACGACCGACGAATAAATTAATAGAAAGATATGGATCGATACTTAATCGATCTATTTATTTTTTTTTCTTTATTTTATTTTACTCCGATCGCATTTTCCCTTCTCTTCTTTTTTACTTTTTTCCTTTCTTTCTTTCGCATCGACGAAAATCGCGTTACGGCAATGTCGCGACGATCGTCGCGTACGCGTTAGGACAAAGCTTTTAAAAGACAACAAGCAAAGAGGAGGATGCGAAAGTGCGTTGCGATAAAGGCTTTAACCGAGTGAAACAGGCAAGCTAGCGCGTTCGTCGTACGGCTCTGGGCACTTCTACCACATCACGTCGACGAAAAATCCTTGATCCTAATGACGGGTCAACCGTGCCAATTGGCCATAGGAACGGAACGGAACGGTTCTCTACTTCTTCTTCTACTTCTTCTACTACTACTACTACTTCTTCTTCTTCTTCTTCTACGGGCAGACGAGATCTGTCCGTAACCCTTGAATCTTCTTCCCGCGCTACGTATTTTAATTCTCTCGTCTACTTCTACTTCTACTTCTACTTTGCTTCCTTCCTTCCTTCTTCCGCCCTCTCCACCCACTCCATCCCCAACCCCACTCCCAACACCCTTTCGATACGTCGGATAAGATTCCTCGTCGATCGTATAAGAATTATGTGGTTTTATCGATTTTTCAATAAATTATCCTCGCGATTATCGCGATCGATCGACGATCAATCGACGATGACGAAATGAAAATCAACGAAAAAAAAAAAAAAAGAAAAAAAACAGGGAGTGAGAGAGAATACGAAAACTATACTACGAATATATACGATTATATTACATCGATGATATTTAAATTGATAAAAAGAGAAAAAAGAGAATACGAAAACTATTTATCGAATATATACGATTATATTACATCGATAATATTTAAATTGATAAAAAGAGAAAAAAGAGAAAAAAGAGAATACGAAAACAATCTATCGAATATATACGATTATATTACATCGATGATATTTAAATTGATAAAAAGAAAAAAGAGAATACGAAAATTATTTATCGAATATATACGATTATAACACATCAACAATATTCTCGATATTACATCGCACTTTTTCTCCCCCCCCCACTCTTACGTTCCATACTTGTAATAATCAACTTTATCGAAACAAAAAAAAAAAAAAGAAAACATTATCGATATCTTGTTCTTCCCCCTCTATCTTTACCACGTTTCTTTCATAAATCTTGCAATCGGTTATTACCGAAGAAGATATCATCCGATCGATCGATCGATCGAACGATCGAACGATCGATCGATCTGCGTTTTTTGCGAATCGGGCATAGTGATAGTCGTAGTGATAGTCGCGATAATAGAAAATCGATTTCGGTGGGGGGCATCCTGGTTAGATAGTTACGAGCCTGGGCAGAGTTACATTCGCGCAGGCGCTCACTGTGGCCCGCGGTAGAACACCACGCCGCGAGTTAAACTCACTCGCGCACCGCGTCGCACGGCACACACACGACGAGGGGGGGTTCGACACAGAGAGAGAGAGAGAGAGAGAGAGAGAGAGAGAGAGAGAGAGAGAGAGAGAGAGAGAGAGAGACCGACACCGCAAACACCGACACCACAAACACCGACCCACCACCGGATTGTACGAACGGAACGAACGGAACGAACGGAACGAACGAACGAACGGAACGAACGAAACGGAACGAAACGGAACGAACGAAACGAACGAACGAACGTGTGGCAGAGCGAGCGAGCGAGCGAGCGAGCGAGCAAGCGAGCGAGCTATCCTAAGAAGCGCTTGGCTGGCGGTGAGAGAGGCCTCTCACACCGCAAGCTAACAACCTAACGAACGCGCGCGACGGCCACGCGGTGCGCGTTTAAAATACAAATTCTCATATCGTGGACTATCGACCGCCATCGGGGACAACAACATCATTTTTCTATTTATCTATTTTCATTTCTCTCTCTTTCTCTATCTATCTATCTATCTATCTATCTTTTCCATTATCTGTCTCTCTAAACTCGCTCAACGTATCACGGTGATCTCGTGGAAAAAAAAAAAAGAAAAAAACAACAAAGAGGAAAATATATTAGAGAAAAAAAAATCACACACACACACACACGCGCGCACACACTCATCAGAACCAAATCCTTCGCCCGCTCATTCGCTCTCACTCATACGCACTGTCGCACGTCACTTCTCGTTTTTTTTTCTTTTTTTTTTCTTCTCTCTCTCTTTTTTCTTCTCCGTCGTCTTCGTCGATCGTCGTTGGAAAATATAATCTCGATCGATCAGAAAAGTGAATTCGATTAAATATTTCGTCGTGTTCGATCGTCGTCGAGAGTGCTGAAGACAAGTATTAAGAAGAGAATAAGAGAAAGAAGAGAAAGAAGAAGAAGAAGAAGAAGAAGAAGAAGAAGAGGAGGTGAAGCGATTTACGCCGCGAGTTGTGCGTTTCGAATTGACGGAGAAGGATTAGGGGAGGAGGAGGAGGAGGAGAAGGAATAGAAGGAGGAGAAGGAGGAGGAGGAGGAGGAGGAGGAGGAGGAGAAACGCGTCGCGACCCACGCGGCCCGACGAACCGTGACAGCGCTCCCGCGTGGCATGTTAACGCGTCGCCGTCGCGGCTTGTTTACGTTCCGCAAGCGGACGATAGGAAAAAAGAAAAAAGAGGAGGTGGAGGAGGAGCCGCAGCGGGAGGAGGAGGAGGTGGTGGTGGTGGTGGAGGAGGAAGGGAAGGCGTTCGATTCGAATAAATAATTTGGTTTGCGTTTTTTATTTTTTGGGGAAAAAAAAAAAAGAAAAACAACGGAAAGAAAAATAATATAAAAGGTAAGGGGTATTTGGGGAAAAGAGGAAGAAGATAAAGAAGAGGATAAAGAAGGGTTTGTAGAAGGTGTGCGAGAGGATCGCGATGACCGTGCAGAAGTTCAAGCCTCGCGGCAGTAGCGCGGCCGAGGATCAACGACCCTCGGGTGACATTCTTCTCTCTGCGTCGAACGAACCTTTGGATAATGACAAGGAGCAACGTCAAGCGACTATAATCCTGACGTCACCACCTACGAATGCACCTAACACGAGAAATGCTTGCTGTCAACAACAACAACAACAACAACAACAACAACAACAACAACAACAACAACAACAACAACAGCAACAACAACAACAACAGCAACAGCAACAACAATTTCAACAAGAACAACATCAACAACGTCAGGACAGCAGCGAGAATCTTCTAGGACGAGTATTGGCCGGTAAGCCGTTTCTTCGTCTTTAACATAACTCGATTTTATGTCTGATACTTTGTCGTACACAATATCCTACTACGACTACTACTACTACTACTACTACTACGACTACTACTACTACGACTACTACTGTTGCTGTTACTACTTCTGTTCCTACTAGTTATAATAACGAAAGCGAGAGTGATCGAGTGATCGGAAACGTTATAGCTCGGGCCATCGGTTTAACGGTTGGTACGCGCGTTAGATTGAACGTTAGTATTAACGGGGTAGTAACAACCTCGTAAAATTCATTCGTCTATCGTAGATCACGATTCAGGTATGAAGAAAATTGGGAAGAGAGAAAGATAGATGGATGGATAGATAGATAGATAGATAGATAGATAGATAGTTAGATAGAAAGAGAGAGAGAGAGAGAGAGACGGTTTCACTTTCCAGCGGCGCTCGCGCGTTCACAGACAGAGAGAAAGAGAAAGAGAGAGAGAGAGAGAGAGAGAGAGAGAGAGAGAGAGAGAGAGAGAGAGAGAGAGAGTTGGAATGTAGGTCGCGGGGCCCGGGACGAGGCTAGTTCGTTGCCCTCGCCGTTCGGCCTCCGCCACTCTCCCCCTCCTCTCCGCCTCCTCTCGCTCCTAGCCTAGATAGAGGAGGCTAGCGCGCGAGCCTCTCTACAGGGACTCCCACCCTCTCTTATTCGCGTAGTCGACATCCTCCCTCCACACACACAAACACACACACACACTCTCTCTCTCTCTCTTTCTCTCTCTTCCTCGCTGATCGTCCCTCTCTCCTTCCTCCCTACTCTCTCTCTCTCTCTCTCTCTCTCTCTCTCTCCCTCGCTCTTACTCACTCAATCTCTCTTTCTCGCGCGCGTTGATCCGCGCGGCCAGGAAAGTAGGTCGACGGGGCCTTGGCGCGAGGCTAGTTCGTTCACCCTGCCTGCCCCGTAACTGGGGCAAGATGAAATTAACCCAACGTGAGCGCGCGCACAAGCAAGCAAGCAAGCAAGCCTTCCCTCTCTCTCTCTCTATCTCTCTCTCTCTCTCTCTCTGTCTCTCTCTCTCTTTTCGGTAAGCCCTCGTCGAGTCCTAGGAGCTCCAAGAACGCGCGCCTCGACACTCGCGTGGCCAATCCACGACGACGGGCCGGTTCAACGAACTCCAACTGGGTCTCCCCCTACGCGAGAACCCCCCTCCCCCCCCTCTCTCTCTTTCCATCTCTCTCCCCTACCTCCCTCCCTCCATCTCTCTCTCTCTCTCTCTCTCTCTCTCTCTCTTTCTATCTATCTATCTATCTATCTCTTTCGCTCTAGCATTCTACTTCGCCCCACCAGGAGTCCGCGGCGCGCTCTCTTCCAACCCATCGAAGGTCACCAACGCGTTCGGCCGTTCGCCCGAGAATATCGACTCTCCGTGTGCGTGCCTGCCTGCCTGCCTGCCTGCCTGTGCCTGCTTGCTTGCTTGCCTGCTTGCTTGCTCGCTCGCGAACATGCGAGCGGAGTCAGCAAAGATAGTCGAGATAGTCTCTTCTATGACGCGTTGTCTTCCTCCTCTACTCTTCTTTCCCGTACTCTATCTAAAATGAAAGAGAGAGAGAGAGAGACAGAGACAGCAAGAGATAGATAGATAGATAGAGAGAGAGAGAGAGAGAGAGGATCACTCTTCGATGATAGCGTAGGCTTCGTTACGTAAGCGCGATAGCGAGTTACGCGTTCTACACGTCCATCCCTCCCTCCCTCCCCCCTCTCTCTCCCTCTCCCTCCCTCCCCCCTCTCTCTCTCTCGTTCCTTTTGATTCATTCTACCTTTCCTCGTCTACCTGCTAGCGCGGAGAAAGTAGATTAGTCGCATCACTTGATCCTCACTTTCACTTCCACCTTCCGCGTGATCTCCTACTACTCTCTACCCTCGAGATTTCTTCTCGTCCTCGTCATAACTCCTCTTTCTCTTTCTCTTTCTCTTTCTCTTTCTCTTTCCCTTTCCTCTTCTTCTTCTTTTTTACCTCCTCCTCCTCCTCCACCTCCACCTCCACCTCCACCTCCACCAAAGTCGACCTGCCTCACTGCGTTTTCCTACCAGCGCCTTACTTCTTCTTCGCCGGTGCATCTCGCGTTAACCTCTACCCTCCGCCCTCCCCCCTCGTCCCACCTCTAACCCGCCCAACCCCAACCCCTCCCCCTCCCCTCCCCCCTCCCCCTCTTCCCGTTCGACCGACGACAAGTTATCTTTTTAAAACGGCATTCCAACGCGCATCGCCCGTAGATACTCGCTCGTGCATAGATCTCGATAGTCGTTGCCTAAACTCACGTCGATCCTATAATAATCGAGCGCGTAACAGTTCGAAACGAAGACGACGACTTCCTAATTAAGTATTCCGCGTACGTCACATTTCTCGCAATTGAATTATTTCTCGAATCGATCGAGAGCCCATTTTTTTTTTCCGTCGATAATTCTATGGAGATTGGGTGTCGTCTGTGATCTCGCTGTTTATCTCGATGTCGCGTGGGGAGGGGGGGGTAAAGGATGGTTACGAAGAGAGAGAGAGAGAGAGAGAGAGTATAAGATAGAAAGGATAGAAAGGATAGGAAAAAAAATGAGGGAAATAAGGAAAGAAAAGAAAAGATAGATTGAATATAGGATAAATAGTATAAATGGAGGAGAGTATGAAGGAATGAAAAAGAGAGAGAGAGAGAGAGAGAGAGAGAGGGAGAGAGAGAGAGAGAAAGTTAATGTCGAAAGTCATAGTTAGTATCACGATTGTGGTGGATTTTCTTCTAATTACGGTACGTCGACGATGGCTAACCTGAAAAGCTCCGGGCATTGGCCTGGCCTCCTCCCGGTCCCCAGTGACCTCGATTGATGCACCCTTGTCCTCTCTCTCTCTCTCTCTCTCTCTCTCTCTCTCTCTCTCTCTCTCTCTCTGTTTCCCTCCCCCACCTGATGCGGAGAGCGCGCGCGGAACGTTGACTCGGCATCGCCCAATCGGAGACCGGTTCGTCGACTCTTCGGCCCGCTCTCTCGGGGTCGTTCTAATCTCGCAACGCCTGCTCCTCTCTCCTCCTCCTCCTCCTCCATCTCCTCCTCCCTCCTCCTCCATCTCCTCCTCTTTAGAAAGAGAAAGAGAGAGAAGCCCGATAAGAGCTGCGATCTCCTCCCTCTTCACCCTAACAGCCTCTGCCAACCACCCACCCTCTCGCTCTCTTGCTCTCCCTTCTCCTCCTCCTCCTCCTCCTCCTCCTCCTCCTCCTCCTCCTATTTCCCCTCGTTCACCTCCTCGTGGCACTCTCGCTCGCTCTAGCACGCCAAGGTGAATAACCTCGAATCGTGTCGGGTCCTCTCTTATCGCACGTTCGAGCTTCGACGCTTATCGTCGTAACAAGTGTGTAGTATCTCTCTCTCTCTCTCTCTCTCTCTCTCTCTCTCTCTCTCTCTCTCTCGTTCTTTCTATGTTTCTCTCTCTCTCTCTCTCTTTTTTTCTCTCGTGGTATTCCGTACTTCTTCCGCTGTAGCGGAAAATGAAACGATCGAGAAGTTTTCCCGTTCTTTTACGAGAGGCAAACCCCGAAGGAAGGCAAAAAAAGTATCGACCAGGGCCAACTCTTCTTACGATTTTTAATCTTTACTTCCTATCTACTCATTTCTCTTTCGATGAGATTACATACGCGTTTTGTTATGAAAACGACGAAAACGATATTGTGTCTATTAAAATCGAATAATGAAATTAACGGATCGGTCGATTAATTTATTTGAACTAACTTTCGTGAAATCATCGAGATCGTTACGAGTAAATCTTGCGATCGATCGTATCGACGATCTTAGATCAATAAAAATTATATCTAACGTTTGTGAATTGTTCGAAAATTATCGATTAATTAATCTCTCGATATTCGAAAGGAAGACGAAGAGGACGAAGAAGAATGACGATGACGATGACGACGACGATTTTTTCGCTTTTTTACCGATCACGCGATGAGAGAATACGGCGAGAGCTCTCTCTCTCTCTCTCTCTCTGGTAAGACATGCTATCTCTCTCGAAACTTTCACTTTTACTCACGGCACGTTAAGCCCATCCTCCTTTCGATGGAACGGATGAGTCAAATGCGTTCGAGAGCACGGCCCGCCGGCGGTCCATCCTATCCCTCTCTCTTTCTGCCGGTTTGGTGTGTCTTCTTCTTCTTCTTTTTCTTCTTCTTTTTCTTCTTCTTTTTCTTCTTCTTCTTTATCTCTTCCTACTCTTCTTTGGAACGCTCGAATTTCCTATCGAGTCACGGTCCAACGGGAAGAAAGTAAGAGTGGTCCGGGTAGGAAGTTGAGCCAAAGGCAGCTAGTCCGGATGCCAATGAAAGGGAAACACTTGCACGATCTCTCTTTCTTCTTAGCCCAGCCCCTATATTTCTCTCTCTCTCTCTCTCTCTCTCTCTCTCTCTCTCTCTCTATTCCGTTCATTTATCTCTATCTTTCTCCATCACTGTTTCATTTCACTTATCAATAATCAATCTCACCTACATACATTTCAATTTTTTTATTACTTAACCAATAGAATTGTCAACGTCATCATCGTCGTCATCGTCATCGTCATCACCATCATCATCATCATCGTCGTCGTCATCATCGTCGTTAATATTATCGTTATTACTAGTATGATATTACTATTTTTTGTTTCATAATTAATATTACGCATTCATTGATATTATGTTATATTTTTTTATTATTAATATTACATTCAATTGATATTGTATTATGTTTTCTATAATTACTTACTATCGTCAATATATATTATTGTACGTCAATGATTTTCTAACGATTATCCCCTTGCCCCGCGTTCCATATTTCTTTTTTTATTCCTATTTTTTTCTTCTTTTTTTTTCCCTCGCGCATCGGTGAAGCTTCCCTCTATTAATATCACTCCGATCTCCACTTTATCCTAGTCGATATATATCTCTTGATCCGCTAATACGTATTATATATCGCGTTGTCTTAGTTTCTTAGTCGGTGACACTTGACAAGCTCCGTCTAATACCGCTCGAAATCCAATTTAGAATTCATTACGTTTCAAAGCATTACAAGTGGTTATGGACTTTCACTTGCGCGTACTTTAAAAAAAAAAAAGAAAAAAAACGAACGAAAGAAAAAGAAGAAGAAGAAAAAAACGATTCATTAACCTCGGACACGAACGTTAAAACGCGGGGAAAATTTCGAAGGAATTGTTAGCGGGTGAAAAAAAAATGGGAATGAGGAAAAAAAAGGTTGTAGATAAAGTATAAAGTTTATATATATATATATATATATATATATATATATATAAATTTATTTTGTGCTCGAAGATTATCGAGAGAGACGATTAGATAGATGCGCGTGCGCGCGTGTATATGTGTGTGTGTGTGTGTGTGTGTGTGCGTGAGCACCAGCTAGGCAGTAGTCGGAAGTTTGCGAAGTAAAATGACGGGTCGAAGGGAAAGCGGAGGGTGACTGGGTGGCTCGGTAACCTCCGGGGCAACGACCTCTGACCCACCAGCCAATCCCTACCCCATGCTGGCTAGTTCTAAGTATAGCGATTCTACCAACCTGTCGCCTTGCTCATTCTCTCTCTCTCTCTCTCTCTCTCTCTCTCTCTCTTTCTCTCTCTCTTTCTATTTCTTCTCCTACTCTTTACAAATTTGACTCGTTCTAATATTCAAATTAATTTCTACCCTCGTTTGAAATAGCATCATTCATCGTCATATAACATTTATGAATTTTTATCTTTAGTTAGAATAGAATAGAATTTGTCATTAATTGTCAATTATGCAAAATTTGTCTACCGTTTGTATTTTTCTTTCCTTTTTTTTTTCTTTCATGTATGATAAACGGAGAGAGAGAGAGGGGGGGGGAGGAGGCAGGGTAGGACGAATGACGAACGATAATTCGTTATTTTTATATATATATATATATATATATATATATATATATATATATATATTTTTTACGAACGAAACGGAAACGTCCGATCATCTCTGAATTAATCTAATAATCCGATAGATCATATTTGCAATATCGTAATACTCCGATCTATACGTACACTTAAACTTAAGTATTTACGTGACTCATCGTATAAGAAACTTATCCTATGATGACGCTTTAGGTTAGTCATCGAACAGAAGTTTAGAGGGTCGATTCATTCTCCCTGTTAGCGATAAGTAAAATCGTAACTAGGAATAGGGTGGAACGAACAACGTTCGTCCGAAGGAAATATTAAGGGAAGATAAAGAAAAAGAGAGAAAGAGAGAGAGAGAGAGAGAGAGAGAGAGAGAGAGAGAGAGAGGAAAAAAATATCAACTAGTTAGCTAGCTATCTAACTGTTCTAGCTAGCTGGATAAATAGATAGATAGATTTATAGATAGATAGATAGATAGATAGATTGATTGATAAAGGAGAAGTTAGTTTAGTCGGTATAGTAAAGATTCGGCCTCGATAACGTAAATTATCCTGAAAGAACATAAGGCAGTCCGTGTATGTGTGTGCGTGTACACACACACACACACACACACACACAGACATATATATATATATATATATATATATATATATATATATATATATATCCGTGTCGAGTGGGCTATGCGAAAATAGCGTAGCACACGGTCGTGGACCGTGCGATTTTCAAGGGAGAAGAGGAAGAGGAGGAGGAAGAGGAGTAGGAGGAGAAGGTGGTGGTGGTGATGTTGATGGCTGGGCCATCGGGAAGAAGAGAGAGAGAGAGAGAGAGAGAGAGAGAGAGAGAGAGAGAGAATCGGTGGCCTAGTTAGGGGCGAGTGCCACCCTCGTCGGTCAACGACCTCGCGACCTCGGCTCTCGCGATCCAACCGAGTCCTCCCTCCACACGCGCGTTCCAATCCTTGAGCCACCCACTCAGCTACGCGTTCCACTTCTCTTCTGTGACCTCCCTTCTTCTTCTTCTTCCTCTTCTTCCTCTTCTTCTTATTCTTCTTCTTCTTCTTCTTCTTCTTCGTCCCTTCCGTCCAGCTTATTCTGCTGGGGTATCAACGAGCCCACGTCAGAGCTTACCTACCCCTACCCCTACCTATCTACTTATACATACAACCAACCTATACCTAGATAGGTTGATACCTACCCTCATCGAACGAACTCTCCTTTCCCGCCTAATCGTGAAACTTCCTTCTCATCACCCCCACCCCTCTTACTCCGTATTAGATACGTTGCCGAGGCTGCGTTTCGCACTTCACTATGCTCTACCCTGTTACCTACCCCATCCTCCTCTTCGATTCTTACTATTCTATCTATTCTATCTATTCTATCTATTCTATCTATTCTATCTATTCTATCTATTCTATCTATCTGTTATTTATTTTTATTTCTCATTTCTCTCGTTCGTCCCTGTATGACCGATCGGATACGATATTTTCATTCGTTTAAAAACGATCTTCTTCTTCTTCTTCTTTTTTTTTTTTGGATATCCTTTAATTTTCTTTATCGTGCAAACGAAATAAACTACCCTCTCTCTCTCTCTCTCTCTCTCTCTCTGCTGTCTTTTTTTTTCCCTAAATTCATCCCCAATCTTCAATACCGATTCTCCGCTTCGTCATTTTATTTCCGACGAAATTATTAGCTTCCGTTAACGTTCCGGGATTTTTCACGTTTCGTATTAACCCTTTCGAAATCGTATTGGCGACATTCGACGATAAAGTTAACTAATGCGCTAACGGAGCGAAACCAGAGAGAGAGAGAGAGAGAGAGAGAGAGAGAGAGAGAGAGAGAGAGAGAGAGAGAGAGAGAGAGAGAGAGAGAGAGATAGATCCGTTCGTCCTCGATTCGTTACTCGATTATCTCGAGTACTTACCTACCTACCTACCTACCTACCTACCAACCTATCTACCTATCTACCTACCTAGCGAGCAATCTCCTTTAACTCGAATGTTATATTTAATCGCGAGTCATTCTCTCTCTCTCTCTCTCTCTCTCTCTCTCTCTCTCTCTCTCTCTCTCTCTGTCCTCGTCCTCTCTGCTCCCTTTCTCAATCCTCTTTAGCGCGTTATATCCTTCTCATATCTGATAATCTCGGCTCGGATTTTATACACGTCGAAGTATACAGTGTTACAGATTTTTTCTTTCTCTTTTTTTCTTTTTTTTTTTTTTTTTAGATTTTTTTCTCGACGTGCGGAACGACTAAAGTTATTTTTTCGTTCGTTTGTTCTCTTTTTGTTTTTTTTTTTTTGTTCGTTCCCGCTTTTCTTGTCTTCTCTCTTTTTTTTTTTTTTTCCCCACTTAAAAACATTTACGGATACGTCGAGGATAATAAACTCCGTGGTATGCTTCTGACGGGAAATCTGATGTGCCAAGAAAAAAGTAATTTTTGTGGAGATTGTAAAATTAGAAAATTTGTTTATAGATATATAGTTTTTTTTTTAATCGTGCATATATATATATATATATATATATATATATATATATATATATATATATATATAGAAGGTATTCTAAAGAAATTGTTGAAACTATACGACGAAAGATATTGTTATTAATATATATATATATATATCGCGTATACGTATATATCACAATATTTTGTCCGCATTCGGAGAATTATTGAACGATTAAATTACGAGGAAAAAATAATTTCTGAAGAATTTCTCTGAAGAGTACATTTTTGCACGTTATAATTATAATACGTTCTATTATAGTTACGGAAGAATCGTTCGTTCGTTCGTTCGTTCGTTTGTTCGTTCGTTGATGCGAAGAGGCTTCACGCTAACAATTAGGGAAAGCACGTAATTAACTCTTTCCTTTTTGTGAAAGTACTTACGTACGTGCTTACGTGTGCCGCGTACGTTGTTTCTGCATTGTCGGATCAACGCGCAACGTCAGAATCCTTTTTTCTCGTTTTTTCTTTCTTCTATTCTTTTCTCTTTTTGTTTTTTTTTCTTCTTCTTTTTCTTTTTTTTTTTTTTTTACGTCCTCCTCAAATTCCACACATTTCGTTACCTGGGGTAAAAGTTACGTGTTTTATCGAGGAAGGTATTTCCTATTTTTTTCTTCTTCTTTTTTCTGTTATTTCATTTCTGGTTTTTTCCATTTCGTCTCGACCGTTCTAGTGACTTTCGAAGCGTCGTCGAAGAAGGTATGATTCTTTTGTTTTTTTTTTTATTTTGTTTTGTTTCTTTTTTTTAAGTTTTTTCTTTTTCTTTTTGGTTTTTTTTTTTTTTTTAAGCAAAAAATCATAAACGTAAAAGTAAACGGAATAGAAGAAGTGAGAGAGAGAGAGAGAGAGAGAGAGAGATCGTGACGAAACGTTTTACGGGAAAGATACCTACTATTAAGGCAAAAATATTACCGTGATAATATAACGCATAGATAAAAAAAGAAAAAAAGAATAAAAGAAGAAGAAGGAAATAGAAAAAGATAGAGAGGAAGAGGGAACGAGTAAAAAAGGTTTAACGGGAGGGAAAAAGAAAATGAGATCTCCGAGTTCTAATCCTACAACGTGGAGTCTGTACACGCCATTTACGACGGGGGTTGTATAAGTCTAAGGAGGGGGAGGGGGATGCCTTCGGAAAGGATTAGCCTCGAAAAAAAAATTACCCTTTTAGACTCCCGACTAGCGATAAAGAAAATCTTGTTGTATCTTTTTAAGAGCTTTCTTCGCTCTCCTCGCCTTGCACCCTCACCCCTCCCTCCCTCTCTCTCTGGCCCTTTTCTCTCTCTCAGTCTCACTTTTTCCAAGTTTTACCCTTTTTAGTATTTAGTTACCTTTGCAAACTGCTCGTTCGTCGAAAATAAACCCTTTTTACCTTTTTTAAATACACTCAGGTTCGTACCCTTTCCCACTTTTTTCTCTCGTTACGAGGATAAAGAGAGAGAGAGAGAAAGAGAGAGAGAGATAAAGAAAGGTTACCGTTAAAAAAAAAAGAGAAAAGAAATAAAAAAAGAAAAAAAAAATAAGCCAACGAAAGAAATATAAAAGATTGGCAATACACGACGCGCGTTATATTTTTTTTTTCTTCTCTCGAAATTTATAATAGAAGATACTATTACGGGAGACGTACGACCGTCTTCGTCGTCGTCGTCGTCGTCAACGTGAAACGTACCGAAATTTCTTAAAAAAAAAAAAAAAAAAAAAAAAAAAAGATAAAATATCGGTAATAAATCATCGTACGTTTAACTCCACCGTTGCCTTTTTCAATTTTGCTTCTGACGATAATAATAAAGGACGGAAATAAAAAAAATGATAGATAAAAAATACGAGGAGGCAGATGGGGAAATACAAGTGTGAAAGAGAGAGAGAGAGAGAAAAGAAAAGATGCAAAAAATAAAAAGTACAGTCGATACGGATCGATTTTTTAGAGAACCAAATAATATTCGGTTTGATTTAATTCCTAGGAATTATTTTTTCTTTTTTTCTTTTTCGTTTTTTTTTTTTTTTCTTTCCTTTTTCCGCGAAACCGCGCGAGTTTCCAAGTGAGTACTTACACGTGAATTTATGTTTACGAAGATAGATTCACGTAGTTGATAAGAGTATTGATAAGGGAATATAATATATCGAGGGCAACGAACCGATATTCACTTTAGAAGGGATAAGAAAGTTTGCGCGATAAGCGACGGGACAGGGAATAAGATGAGAGATACGACGTCATCGACCTTGATACACACGACACATGCGAAAATCTAACGACGAATTATCGTTCCTCGTTTTTTATTTATTTACTTTTTATTTCTTTTTTCTCTCTCTCTTTTTTTTTTTCACGCTCGTACGACGATATTTTTATTTACCCATTAACTCGATAGTCTCGACGGAACATGACGTTCTCTCGATGTATAACATCGTCGTACTTTACGAAATCGTATAATATATTTTCAACTTAGCTAAGGGTATCATTCGAAAGGAATTATTATTACCAAAGAGAGAGAGAGAGAGAGAGAGAGAGAGAGAGAGGTACGAGAGAGCTCATGGAAAGTGTGCGAAATAGTGTACCGACTTTCACGCTCGTCGTAGTATACTTCGTAACTTTACTTTCTACGTCGATGCAATCGCGCGACGGTGTATCATCCTCTCTTTTATTTACGCGTGAACTCCTCTTTCTTTCCTTTTTATTTATTTCTTTTCTTAATCTCTCGGCAAGAGATCCTCCTCCTCCTCCTCCTCCACCTCCGATGCGAACATTGAGAAGGTAATATTGTACCCTATCGATAAATTTAATATCGAACTCGGGGGGGGGGATATTCGTTTCGATAAAATTAAAAACATTATTTCACTTTTATTTACGTATAAGTATATCCTACACACACACATATATATATATATATATATATATATATATATATATATATGTAGATGGACGAGATATATTTAAATAAAGAAAAAAAAAAACTGTTCTTACAAAATTCATTTGAAATTTAAATATAAGCGAGTAGAATTTTACAAATAAAAAAAAGAAAAAAAAGAAGAAGGAAAGGAAGAAAGAAAGAATATAAAAAAGAAATATCTCGAAAGGTGTACTAATCGTACGACCCAATCAAATAACATTTATAACTACTAAGCGATGCTAATGATAAGAGATCGCTATTAGAAGGTCTCTCTTCTCTCTCTCTCTCGTTTTTTTCTCTCTCTCTCTCTCTCTCTCTCTCTCTCTCTCGATGCAATCGGTAGTGACGCATGACCGCTTAATCGCATGACTTGGGCAGCAACGGATTGCGACGGAAAGGGAATACATACTGAATAATTACGATCGTATCGAGTGAGTCGGCGCGAACGCCGCGTTGAATGTGTTAACGGAGAAATGATTATCCTCCTTCGATGTCGATGAACCATTTAACTCTCTTGCGAATTCCGGCTTCGAAGGACACGAGAGCGCCGATCCACGACGATCTCCGCTCGCGAACTCGCTCCTTGAAAAAAAAATTACGAAGCTGCTAATACGAGACGTTTTACATATCTATGGAGAGATACGTATTTAACTCAACAACTTAACTTAACTTAACTTAACTTAACTTAACTTAACGTATCCTTGCCTTGCTTGTGTATGTATTGCATGTATATATATTATATATAAATATATAAATATTCGTGCACGCGCTTCTCGTAATTCACGATTTTGTTTCCCGCGAATAAAAGAGAACAAAAAAAAAAAAAAAAAAAGAAAAAAGAAAAAAAAAAAAGAAATAAAGTGAGAGAAAATAATCGGATTTATATCGCGGATCATTATTAGCCGTTTATTTCTCTATCTTTGATCGTGAGACCCACGAGAACGGGCCACGGAGAGTTTCATTCTATTCTTCCAGTATGGTAACATTTATAAAATTCTATTTTAGAAACGTATTAGGAACGATTAGTTATCGTTATCGTACTTCATTATGCGCTTACGTATAAATAAAACTGCTTCGCTTATTTACGTACGTACATAGACACGTCCTTTTTCTTTTTCCTTTTCCCTTTCTCTCTCTTTTTATTTTTATTTTTCTTTTTTTTTTTTTTTCTTTTTTTAATTTTCGACTCGTTCTCGTAGGATGAACTCTTATTTGATATTTTCCGCGCTGCTTATTAAAAATCCACCCGTTGAATCGATCCGTAGAGAGGGCTCGATGGAAACCACAAAGGGAGTCAATTTCGACGAATTTTTCTTTTCTTTTTTATGTGCATGAAAAAAAAAAAAAAAAAAAAAAAAAAAGAAAAAAAGAAAATAAAAGAAGAAGAAGAAAATCTGGCTCGGTTTCGTAAAAATCACGTACTTACTTTACTTCGCTTTTTACTCCGGGCCTTCGCCCGACCCTTCAGGAATCAGCGATATATTAGGTCGTAAGGGCAACGATCTCTCTCTCTCTCTCTCTCTCTCTCTCTCTCTCTCTCTCTCTCTCCACGCTTCAATCGTCCTCGACCCTACATCCTCGGGACTCGATCGCGACACAGAAATACGCTTTCGAGGCTATTACTCTCTGTGCATTCGAATAAAAGTGATTCTTTCCTTTTTTCTATCTTTTTTTTTTCTTCTTCTTCTTCTTCTTCATCTTCTTCTTCATTCTATATACCCATAAAAAGAGAGAAAGAGAGAGAGAGAGAGAGAGAGAGAGAGAGAATGTCTTACGTAAATTACATGAACTCAAAACCATTACTCGATCGAACTTTCGTTTCCGTTCCGTTTAATCCATTTGTTTTCAGCGCGCGATAGAAATACTCGTACAAGTATGTACCCGGTGTGTCACTTGAAATAAACCCCTCACACACATACAC
The DNA here is from genome assembly GCA_911387935.1 of Dolichovespula saxonica. NCBI lineage: Eukaryota > Metazoa > Arthropoda > Insecta > Hymenoptera > Vespidae > Dolichovespula > Dolichovespula saxonica. The sequence continues at coordinate 3,327,239 of OU427012.1, forward strand.
ACACACACACACACACACACAAACTCTAACTCCGCTCTTATCGATATTGGAATATCGGAAAATCGATGGTCCGGGAATTTTTCGACACGTTGTCGTATGTACGTGATATCGAAAATATCAATCGTTCAGATACGTTTCATTAAGATATTAGATACGTATACACGTATATATATATATATATATATATTTCGATTGAACGAGTTAATTTGTAAATCGAGTTTCTTTTCGAATATTTTTTCTTCCTTTTTTTTTTGGTTTATTGAACGATCTATATCTTCTAAAGTAACTATAGTTTTCATTCTGGATATAAGTGTATTTATATATATATATATATATATATATATATATATATATATATATATATATATATATATATATATACATATATGAGCCGTTTAAATGCAAAATCGATTTAACTCAACTTTTCGAACGTTCGTAAATTTATGTGTCAAAGCACTCTATGGATATCTCACTTTTTATACTCACGATAAATGACCCTTTTTGATTCGCGTTATTTGATACCGTTAAATGATGCAAAATTTGTTTGGCCATCGAATAGGAAAGAAAAAAGAAAATAATTTATTTCGGTAATAACCGATTATTCCACGACCGTTATTGCCTTAATTAACTTTCGTCGTCAAATGAATACTACGGTTTTCGTTTGTACACCCTGTTAAAATTTTCATTTGAATTTATATTTTAGAGAGTATTTGTATAAAAGCAAATATTATGTTATTTCTATCGCATTTCTACACTTTTTGTTTCATCGAGTTAATCGATTTGATAAATGAACGGTTCATATATATGTATATTTGTGTGTGTGTGTGTGTGTTTGTATAGCCGACATTAATTTCATTAAAAAGTAACAAAGAGGAGTTCGTTGAACTCGTCAAGAGTGGGAGGAGTGGCCGAGCCTTATTTGCGATAGTAAAAAAAAAAAAAAAGAAAGAAAGAGAGAAAGAGAGAAAGAGAGGGAGAAGAAAGAAAAGAACAAAATTACAAAAGGGAGAAAAGGAAGGAAAGGAGAATAGCAAAACGTGCTTTCTTTATTTGCGCCCTGTTCTCTTATCCTACCGATCGATCTGCCATTTCGTTCGAGCGTAAAAGCGTGTGGTACACGCGGAGAGTACATAGAGACAGTAAACGTTGTACGGAGACGTACACAGAGAGAAAGATAGAGAGAGAGAGAGAGAGAGAGAGAGAGAGAGAGAGAGGAGAAGGAGAGGCCTGTTCTCTCCTTACACCCTTCGAAGCACGCGCGAACTCGTTTCGCTTTCCGTCCCTTGCGTAATTTCTTCCTCGACGTGCCTGCGTTAAACGCACGTATATAAACCAATAACGGTCCGGGAGGTGGTGGGAGGGAGGTGGTAGGAGGGAGGGAGGGAGGTGGCTTCGTTACATACGCCAAATTCTCGGATTTTCCCAACCGAAAATTCCGTCGATCCTTTCGAATCGACAACTCGTAAAACGACGAACTCGAATCACGAGGATCCAATTTTCGTCGATCGTCGATCCTCGATCGTACCACATTCCAAATCGATCGTCGGTTAAGTTCCATGTATATTCTTACGAAATGTCGATCTTGATTTATAACGTTATAATCCTCGTCATTGTACTTCGCTCGTATCGGAGGAACGGATGTATTTAAATTCGACGTTTTGCATTCGCAAAATTCGTCGTCGTCGTCATCGCCGAATTACGGCCACGTTAAATAAATCGTTCGTTCTCGGTAGGAATTTCTAATGGGAGGAGTATTATTGTTTCCGGTCGAACGAAGTTTTAATTGTACGTTTTAATCGATCTCGTGTGACGAGAGTTTAAAACTTTGAAAATCGATATCGACGATGACGATGATGATGACGATGATGACGACGATGATCAACTTTTTCAGGATCGATCTTAAGATGCGCTTATTTATATACGATCGAGTCGCGTTTGCGACATGCCTGGCCTCTTACACGAGTATATAATACGTACGTACATACGTACATGGGTGCTTTCACTTTCCTAGAGCTACATCGACGTATTTCGACGTCACCGACGCAACGCGCGTTGTTGACATTCCGAATTGCCTCGTGAACGAACGAACGAACGAACGAACGAACGATTCGTTCAACTTCCGCCAGAGAGACACACCAACTTTCGCAATGAACAACGTGAGACGTTAGAATCTAATGGAACTTACGTCGTGATACATTTATTACTTTAGTTCGCACGTTTATGGATCATTATTACGTGCTAGTTTTAATGGTCCTTAATGGATCGATCCGAAATCGAATCGGTCCGATCGGAAAGTTTCCAATTGTAATAGCTTATATACATACATACACACACACACACACACACGCACATATATATATGTGTGTATTATAGATATCGTACATACCACCGCGTATCGTAGCTAAATCGTGCAACATACCCGCAGAACGCAATTATTTCTGTACTCGTTGCCATTATTTCATTTGCGAAAGCACAACCAACCTGCTCCTGCCACCCATAGAAAGAGAGAGAGAGAGAGAGAGAGAGAGAGAGAGAGAGGTTGGTGGTTAGCAGCGATATTCTCCTTTCGGTGCCACTTGATTTATACGTCCGAGATTATTTCTAGTTTTCCACGTGGCCCTTAATTTCCCGTTATAGAGATTAAACTCTAATACGGTTATTATACGTTTAGTTCTCATTTTGAGGGTTATGTATCGATTCTGTTGGTTATACCCGTCGTATACAATGCATAAACGTCTCACCGACTTTTTAACTCAACCAACGCCTATTTATAAATCGTACGACCAAAGGATTCCATTAATTTCTACGACCCCCGTGTACATCGATCGGCCGATCCCTCGATTTCTTTTTCCTCTTTTTTCTCTCTCTCTCTCTCTCTCTCTCTCTCTCTCTCTCTTTTTCTCTTCCTTCGTAAAAACTCACAAAACATGGCTTACGTAAAAAAAAAAAAAAAAAAAGAAAAGAAAACACATGGAAAAAGTTATATAAATTCTGCTGATTGTGCGTCACACGAGGAACGATGACGAAATCGTCCGGGTTCGCGGTTTCTTCATCCTTGTTTTTCGGTCGAGTCCCGAACTTTGCGGTGCTTCTTTCTTTCTTTTTTTTTTTTTTATTTAATTCAATTTTTTTTTTTTTTATTGCTTTTATTTAATAATACCCCGACGAAACGAAGGTTCGTTGACATTGGTAGAATCGAACGCCGGGAAACTTGTATCTCTTTTTTCCTCATTTTAATCGCAAAAGTTTCAAAAGAATTGATAAACGTAAGAGCTAGGGTTTTTCTTCGTCCACCAATCAGAACCCACCCAGCCACCCTTACCCCTCTCCGTTCGTGATCGTAACCATAATCGCGAAAGGAAGGAAGGAAGGAAGGAAGGAAGGAAGGAAATAAGGAAGAAAGAAAGCAAGCAAGCAAGCGATAAATCCGTGGGCTCGTTCTCGTTCGCGTAAAGTTCGAAGGGCGTTGATAACGTCGAGGGGTTGTTAAAGAAAGGAATAAAGTCGTCAAGGGATTGGTGGTGGTGGTTTAGTATAAAGGATTTGGAGGTAGGAACGAACGTGGTAGGATTTTGAACGTAAAGAAATGATCGCGGAGAGAAAGGACGCACTCGGCCGACACAACGTCGTACATGTATATGTGTGTGTCCCATCTTAGATAGATGTGTGTGTGTGTATGTGTATGTGTACGGTAGGTGTCTCTAGGTAGGTGATATTCGTGTGCTTTAGCTTTTGCGACGACGTTTGCAGGCGTGCGTGAGCGATCCTTCAAGGCCTCGCGGTTGCTCGCTTCGTCGTCGTCCCACTTTTCCTTCGTGCCCGGTCATCGAACCCGAGTAGCGCGAGACTACTACTGCTGCTACTGCTGCTACTGCTGCTGCTAGTGCTTTTACCTGACTGCTATTGCTGTTATTGCTTTTGCTCTACTAGCGCATACGTTCCTATATTATATGCGGTGATATGTGTGCGTGCATACACACATATATATATATATATAGTAAAAAGAAATCCATTATTTTTGCATGAAATCTATTGGGAAAATAATGGATTTCTTTTCACTACACCTAATATATTTATTTATTTATTTATTTATTTATTTATTTATTTATTTATATACACGTATATCCGACGTGTTGATGAGTGTGTTGGTACCTCTCTCGAGTTTCCAAGGTAACGCACACACACACACACACACACATACGCATGTTATATATTTATATACCGCATTACACCAGGCGCGCAACCTTTTACGTTCGCGCGCAACTTAGAGAGAGAGAGAGAGAGAGAGAGAGAGAGACAGAGAGAGTTACATACATACTTAGGAGTAAAAAGCGATAACGATAGATTCTGTTAGTTGACGTACGGAGGCGCCACCGACCTTCTCGCGAATATCGTATCTCGCGAACTTACGTCGGCAAGGTAGAAAATTCCGTAGGTCGATATTATAATCCCCGAGAGCTTTTGACTGATATCTCTCTCTCTCTCTCTCTCTCTCTCTCTCTTTCTCTCTATCTATCTATCTCTATCTCTCTCTCTCTCTCTGCCAGATAGATAAATGTTATCGCGAAAAGTTTCGCCTTACGTGGCGCGAAATTCGAACGATCCTTCGTAGTAAGAAACGAAGAGAGATATAGAGAAGGATAAAGAGAACGTAATAGGTTAAATTTCGAGTAATAGTCGTCACGTCGGGGAAGGGTTCTTTGTTAAGGGATCATTTTCCGATGCCTCGAACAGGTATACGAATTTATTGCACTTCCTTCCTGTTCGCAATACAAAAGGGACCGACTGGTTACGACCTTGTAAAAATTATATATACCGTTTATACCAATGCCTAAACTGTCCATCCGTTCCTTCCTTTTATTCTGACGTTTATTACCAATACCATCGATCATTTTCCACTCTTTATTGTTATTACTGTTATTATTATTATTATTATTAACATTATTATCATTACTTTTGTTCTTTTTTTGTTACAGGTAAGTTGGAAGTTACGTCGTTGCAAAGCGAATCAGCGGCAATATAAAAATCAGCAGTAAGTCATTTTGAATTTCCATCGGTAAAACGACATAGCGAATGTTCCGTTTGATAATCCGTCGTATTTGGAAGAGAACAAGGCGGCATCTCGCGAATGGCGAGGAAAAGGAGCGAGGGAGGAGGGATTCATTCGAAGATGCGAGGTGTTAGGGGGTTGAGAAAAGAGTGAGAGAGAGAGAGAGAGAGAGAGAGAGAGAGAGAGAGAGAGAGAGAAAACAAAAGCGTAGGATTCCTCGATGCATCACGTTCTGTTGGTGCACTTTCGCCAAAGCTATTTGAAGCTTTCAAAAGTTAAAGCAAAGAGTGTCTCTTTCGCCTCGTTACCGTCCTCCGAATAAACCCTCGCACCCGTGCTCTCGCTCTTACTCGGCTTCGCGCAATTTTCTCATGGTCGGGGTGCATCTTTTCCTCTTTTCATTCTTTTCTTTTTTTCTTTTTTTTTTTTTTTTTTGAATAAAGCAACGCATGCGTTGCTCTTTTGACTCGGTAGGTCTCTTGCGAGACGGAGGTGTGGGTCGAGGAGGAAGGCGTGCGTCATCAAAAAAACAACAACAGATTGCCGAGGGTATAGAGATGGAGAGATAGAGAGAGATAGATAGATAGAGAGAGAGAGCGAGAGAGAGAGAGAGAGAGGGTTCGTCTTTCTACGGTACTCTTTGGACGACGTAATCCAAGCTTAACCGGAAGGTGCCTTTAGAAAAGCACCAGGCTCTCGACGTTGTTATCACGTAGGTAGGTCGGCGCAAGCGCGCGCGGGCAGCATTAGAGCCACCCCCAACGATCATCCATCCCCCCCTCCATTCATGGACATCAACCAACCCTCGAGTACGCGCGCTGCTCGTTCGTTCGTTCGTTCGTTCGTTCGCTCGTTCGTACGTTCGTTCGCTCGTACGTTCTCTCTATCCAAACTTATCTTCGCGTTTAACAGCGACAGTGAGTCGTGCGGCACGTTGTCACTCTCTCGCACGACCATGTCAGAGATCGTCGAGAGTCGTCGGGACGACGTTACTAACATAAAGACGACCGTAGTTAATAATTTCTTCCCAAGGGAAGTGATCGAGCTCGCTTCCGTGAATCCGATCGTCCTCTGCGAGACTTCCATCGTTCTACAATCGAACGAGAACAACAACGACAACAATAACAACAATAACAACAATAACAACAACAACAACAACAACGTCGTCGTCGTCGATCTCGGGCGGCGTCAACGCACAAACAAAGGTTCGTCCTAAACCCTTTCTCTGATGGCAGACCTACCTTATTATCATCACGCGATCGTTCCGTTCGTTCGCGTTCTTCTTCCCCTGTCTATCGGGTTTTTCGATTCTGCATTCTTATTTTTTATTTTATTTAATTTTTTTTTTTATTAACTTGTACATCACTTTCGTCATACATCGATCGATCGATCGATCGATCGATTCGATTTACGCTTGGTAATATCTCTGTGTCATCGTCTTACATCAGTTTTCCATAGACGTCCGTACGACTTCCGTATCGCGTTGGTTATTTAAGATCTAAAATGATGACGACGACGATGATGACGATCTCTACGAACATTAAAATCATTATATTTTCCATCGTAGAAACGAATTTAAAAGGAATTGATAATTATTCGATAATTTAATCGAAGGAATGATTCGCGTGTCCTTGATTATCGTAGTAGGGATTAGGATTAATGAACGCGAGGGCTTTTATTTTTTGACGAATCGTCATCGAGATCTTTTACGTTGCCAGGATGCATTTTATCTGGTGCTACCCCCCCCCCTCTCTCTCTCTCTCTCTGTCTCCCCCGTCTCCGTCTCTCCCCCCGTTATTCTCTCCCTCTCTGGGGTTTTCTCGGAAAAAGGTTCAACGGCGAGGCTTATCGATTTTTCTTGAAGCAAGGAGGCTGCTCACGTGCTCGTTGACATTGACATTGTCCGTGGGCCGTGCTGGCCAACTCGCTTCTGCCATCTATCGGCCACGAACTTACCGCGAAGACTGGCTAAGAGTTTCCTTCGTTTCCTACTCGATGGCGTGCCGATCGTTCTTGATTGTAATATTTACCCCTCCCGATGAATTCTGTGCTCTTCGATAAAGAAAAAAAAAAAAAAAAAGGAAGGAAGAAAATTGTAAAAAAGAACAAACCAGACGTGGTCGTATCAGGTCTGCCCAGAATACTTAAAAGGGAAACACCCCGTTTGGATCGACTTTAACCCGATCCCTAACTTCCCCTCCCACCCACTCACCCCTCCCCCATAAACGAGCGCGCGCGAGTGCGTTCATCCATGTCGCGCCTGTAACGCTACACTTTCCCCATGGATTTGTCGCGATAACCGTATCAACTTATTTCACGATATCGTTGGCAACTAATTAAAAAAAAAAAAAAAAAAATAAGATATATATATATATATATACGTACCATAAATCGTATGTAAAAATTGGGGGGAACGTGTAGAGTACAGAAACCTCAAGGCGGAACAAAAAAAAAAAAAGGAAAAAAAATAAATAAATAAATGATCCGCGAAGATAATTTGTATAACGGATGCGTCGGGGTTGTTGGGGAATCGTCACGGCTCAAACAGGTGGTCCAGGATGTAAATGTTCGGTCCTCCGTGACATTCTCGAGTTCTTTGCGAAAGGGATAGAGATGAAAGGAAGATGGAACATAAGAAAAAAAAAAAAAAAAAAAGAAAAAAAAATGGGGCCAACTATTTTCACGGATAGGAAACATGACCGAGTAGATAATCGGTTCTCGCGTTGTTCCTTATCTCCTTTCGACTTTGAAATTATTTGCCGGGCGAAATTGTCTAGACGACCGAAAAAAAAAGAGAGAGAGAGAGAGAAGAAGTAAAAAAGAGAATCGAAAGATTACGAAATCGTTGTCATTCTCATTGGTGATAGCAGCAGTAGCAGCAGCAACAGCAGCAGCACCGTTAGCCCACATTTTTAATGGAGCGCCGTATTTCCCAATGGGACTCGTTCTAAACGCGCAACGAGGTCGTTGAGCAATCCTCCGTCCTCACTTTATCCGGACTAGAGCTACGATGGCACGTTACAACAAAATATTTACACAACCGGAGAGCGCACATTCCCAAAATAAGAACCGAGTTCCAGAGAGAGAGAGAGAGAGAGAGAGAAAGAGAGAGATTGGTTAAACAAGCGATAGTCCAACAACGACACTCTTCCTTTTCTAAAGGTCAAAAGACGTATGAGGTTGATGAGGTAATTGCAACGGGACATTGCAATCCCAATCGAAGGTTGACTTGCGTTACTCGCGCGCACACACACACACACGAACACATACGCTACTTCCTACGCAATTATAATACGGCAAAAATCATTCAGATATACAATTCTTTTCAGTTATACACGCTCATTACTTTCATACTTCGAGGATATCTCAAGTTGCTCCGGTTAAGCTACGGCACATTATACATTTTTCTTTTCCTTCTCTCTCTCTCTCTCTCTCTCTCTCTCTCTCTCTCTCTCTCTCTCTCTCTTTATCTCCATCTCTATCTCTCTCATTGGTAGGTACACGCGCATATACATACATACATACATACATAGTTAGATACATAATTGTATACGCAGGCGTTACGTGTACCGACTATTAATGCCATTTTAAGTAGACATTCGCGGACACCTGATCTCGTTGGAAGGCTAATCTCATCGCGTTGGCCCTGAGCCTTTGGAAAAAGAAAGGAGAGAATAGAAAAATTAAAAAATTAAAAAGAAAAAAAAAATTAGCGCTCGAGATAGACAAAGAAGGACAAAAGAAAGGAAAGGAAAGGAAAGGAAAAAAGAAAGAATGGTAGAGAGAAGGAAAGAAAGAGCAACAACAACGAAAAAAAAAAATATATATATATATATATATATATATAGAAAGAGAGAGAAAGAGAGAGAGAGAGAGAGAGAGAGAGAGAGAGAGAGAGAGACAGAATAACGTAATAATAGATAGAAGCATGCACCGGCAGGCGGCCTGACTCTAAGTCTTTCGTAACCGAACCACCGTCGTACAAAGACTCAGGGCCGTCGATCGCGAACCACCAGCTCAGCTCGCGAGAGGTCTACGTCCTCTATCGAGGTCTCTATCTTTCTCTCTCTTTCTCTCTCAATCTCTCAATCTTTCAATATCTTTTTCTCTCTTCTCTCTGTCCCTTCGCGCTCCTGTCCAGCCTCCGCGTTTTCAGCCTCCGCTAAGCTAAGCCAGGGCGCCGCCTTTTTCTCTCGCCTTTCCTTCCTCTCGTAAACCTTTTTTTTTTTTTAATTTTTTTTTTCTCTCCACTTCGCACTCCTCGATCTCTCTATCTATTTATCTATCTATCTATCTATCTTTTTCTCATTCTTCTCCTTATCCCTTTCCCTCTCTCTTTCTCTCTCTCTCTCTCTCTCTCTCTCTCTCTCTATCTCTCCTTCTCCCTCTTCCGGCCGTTAACTTTCTCTCGAATGGTTCTATCGTCGAATCGCAAGATCAAGGGTTAGAACGATCAAACGATACGTAGATATGTCTGTGTGTGTGTGTGTGTGTGTGATCTCGAAATATAATTTAAAATGTCGACATAGAATTTTCCAATAACATTCCACAAGATATCCACGAATACCGTAAGATTTTATCATTGTCCGAAACATTTCTTTCTTTCTTTCTTTCTTCCTTTCTTTCTTAATTTTTCTTTTCTATGTGGTGTTTTTTTTTCCCCTTCTTATTTTCCCCCAACGGAAATAACGATAATAACGAGATTAAATCTTTTGAAAAGTTAAGTCGTAATCTTTCGCGTTAAATTAATTAATGAGATAAAATTATCGTATTCCCGAATCTCTAATCAGAAGTGACAACGATCACGGGACTCGAGTACGATACGATCGAGAAGGAGGAGGTGGAGGAGGTGGAGGAGGAGGAGGTGGAGCCGGCAAAGGTTTCTATGGGCGTATAGAAAATGCGAGACTCCTTGGATTACTCCGATGCAAAATATAATTGTACATCAATGACAACGAACTTGACTTGTTCATTATTTATTTATTTATTTATCTATCCATTTGTAATACGCGTTTATCTCTATGGACAACGACATGACTTCGTTTCTTTATTTTTCTTTCTTTTCCTTTCTTTCTTTTTTTTTTTTTTTTTCGTTTCTTCTTCTTTTTCGTCGCCGATCGTGACTCGGCCTTTCGTAATGGACACGTACCGTTATGCCAGTGTGAGAGCAAAGGAAAAAAGAAAAGAAATAAATAAAGGAAAAAATGAGCGATAGAGAGAGAGAGAGAGACACACACACACACACGCACAAGCACACACACAGAGAGGGAGAGAGAAAGAGAGACAGATAGGGAGAGGAGAGGAGGGGAGGATGATGAGAAAGGGTAGGAGGAAGGAGGATGGGTCGTCTCCGTAAGTGAAATAAGTTAGTTGCGTAATGGAGGATCAAGGAAAACGTTCGAACGGTCTTCTCTCACTAATCTCTACGTCACCGATATTATTTTCGCTTCGCCGAGAAAATATTCCGATGAAAGAAAGAAAAACAAAAACAATGAAAAAAAAAAAAAAAAAAAAATAGATCAAAAAAAAAAAGGAAGGAAGGAAGGAAAAGGAGGAGGAAAGACGTACCGAAGGTTTTTTTTGCTCGTATTCAACGAGTATCCAAAACGACGATAAAACGCGAAGGGAAAGGGCGCGGAAGGAGGGGAGAGGGGAGGTAGGGGGGCGGGCGTTTCGAAGGTCGTGGATGAAAATTGAACGATTTCGATGTGGTCTCGGATTAAAGTAATAAGAAACGCGAGGTACTTTCTTTATAAAAACCGAAAGATCTTGGCTCGTCGAGCGGAGGTGAGAGTGCTTTCACCTTTCTTCCTGTGCCCGTTGTCTTTCTTCCCAGCGTGCTTCTCTCTCTCTCTCTCTCTCTCTCTCTCTCTCTCTCTCTCTCTCCTTGACAGCTTTTACTCTCGATCCGCTGTTGCTGCTGTTGCTGTTGCTGGTGCTGGTGTCTGCTTCACGGAGAAAGCAGCCTCTCGAGCTCTCTCGAATCGACCTAAGTGGCATTACCTTCTTTCCTCCACCTCCTCCTCCTCCTCCACCTCCTCCTACACCTCCACCTCCTCTTTATCTAACCTATACGATTCATAAGTCACGCTAGCCCTTCGTTCTCCTTCCCTTTTCGCTCTTTTTTTTTTTTTTGGTCCTTCCTTATTCGTTTTCCTTTTTATACTTTACCGTTCTATCGCGCACCTCCACCACCATCCGCGTGCTCCGTTCTCCTCATCGACATTGCGTAACGCGACGTTTTCTTCTCTTTCTTCTTCTTCTTCTTCTTCTTCTTCTTCTTCACATTCGTCCTCTTCGTCTTCTTCTTTCTTCAAAGCCGATCCGAGCGAGTGTGTGACACCATTTCTCTTTTGATTATGTAAACGGCCACATTCCCAAGGTCTCTCCTCCTCTCCTTCCCTCCTCCTCCTCCTCCTCCTCCTCCTCCTTCTCTTTAGTCTCGATACGAGGAAGGCTATCCTCCTTTAGACCTCATCGAAGAGTCAGCATCCGCTATACGAGAGAGGACCGAATCCTCCTCCTCCTCCTCCTCCTCCTCCTCCTCTTGCTCCTCCTCCTCCTCCTCCTCCCCCCTTTCTTCTCTCTGGTAAGATCGTAAAAACGAACGGCCATGTCAAGCGCCGCACGCTCGAATTGAGCAACGATAAACGGGCCCCTTGGCCGTCCTGGATGTCGGCCGGTAACCCCAGCCGAATCAAGGCCGCAAAAGCCGCGCGCGGCGTGTTTGCGCGCGGCTCTTACTTTCGCGCGTTAGACCGAAAGACGATCAGGATTCAACGAGGACGACCAATCAACGATTAATCACCTTTTTTTTATTTCCCTCCCTTCTCTTTCCTTTCTTTTCCCCTCTTTAATTTCTTTCCCTCGATCCTCGAATCGAGTCTCTTTAATTAATTATTAACATTAACGTTTGATTAATTATCAACATTTTCCATTAGTACGGATTCGTCTCTAGATCGATTTGATCGATCAACGAAAGAGAAGAAAAATTAACTGATCGAGTATAGAATAATAAGAAATACGAAATATTGTAGATACTTACACGTACTACTTGACTCCTGCTTTCTAGCTTGATGGTCGATGGCGTAAGTACATAAGATGAATACGTAAGTAAATACGTACCGATCGATATCGCCGATAGATAAGACCGAAAATCGCTTTAACGTCGGCGAAGATGCGAGGTCAAGGACATCGATGATCGAGAGAGAGAGAGAGGGGGGGGGGGTGAGATGGGTGGGAGGAAGGGAATAACAGAGTTCCGCTTACGAACTCTGATGTGTATGCATAAGTAAAATAGCGCGCGCGCACACATATACATACATATATGTATATACATACGCGATATACTAGTTCGTACGTACATACTTGCGAGATGTGTTCGAAAATAATCGGACAATCCGCTTTCGCAAGGCGTCGTCTCGGTCCAGCGCGGAAAGCAAGGCCGTCGGCTACGTAGCACGGCCTGATTGCGTTGCTGACGCCAGAGTAACCCTCGAGTCTTTGTCATCGCATCTCGTCGTGACATAAACGATTGCCTCTTATGTTCGTTCGTTCGTTCGTTCGTTCGTTCGTTCGTTTGTTGCATTGCGTTGCATTGCGTTGCATTGCGTTCGCGAGGAAACCCCAAGTGTAGGATATTATAGAGCATAACTCTCAAAGCGACGTATTATGGTTACCTCCCTTTCGTAAAGGAGGAGGGAGTCTTCCCCTCTTGCTCCACCTCCACCACCATCACCCCGTGCAAAAGAAGGAGATGGAGGAGATGGAGGAGGCGTAACGTTTACTTTGTTCTCGTAGGTAAGCAAAAAACGGGCCAGAAACGCTTTCGCCCTTTCAACGTACTTCACGAGGCCCACGAAGGTGGACTGCATTCCGTGGTAATGCGAACGAGAGAGAGAGAGAGAGAGAGAGAGAGAGAGAGAGAGAGAGAGAGAGAGATTGGTAACTCCGTGACTTTAATAAGATGTAATCGGTACGATTGCTCGGCATGACTCTATATTTTCCGCTTTTTTTTCTCCTCCTCCTCCTCCTCCTCCACCTCCCTACACCCTCTCTCTCTCTCTCTCTCTCTCTATGTCTCTTTTTTTTTCCTCCTTCAAAAGTCTCTTTCACGTCTTTAGACGCTTATCTTATCCTTTCCATTTTCACCTAGATCGTAACCCGTAAATCGATGTTAATCGTTTTAAGGATAAGGATAGGCAATTAACTACCATCGATATTTCTCATTGGAGTGAGAGAGACGGAGAGACAGAAAGACAGAGAGAGAGAGAGAGAGAGATAGAGAGAGAGGGAGAAAAAGAAATAGAGAAAAAAAAATAGAAAAAAAAAAATATGTGTAACGCGCGTAGATTCGCAATAAATTAATTGCAATTAACGGATGCCGGGAGGGAGGGAGGGAGGGGGAGGTCGCTACAGCGGCAAGAGAGAGAGAAAGAGAGAGAGAGAGAGAGAGAGAGCTAACGTTCTCTGGCGTTCGCTAAAGCTCCCGATATCCCTCTAACACAGAGCTTGCGCAATATCCGAGAACGCACGCCCTTAATAAAATTTGAGTTCAGCAATGCCTGCCGCCTGGTCATTGCCCCCGACCCATTTGCACGCTATATTCCGTTCGTTTCTCCTCCTCCTCCTCCTCCTCATCCTCCTCCTCCTCCACTTCTCTCTCTTTCTCTCTTACTCTTTAGAAGGAGTCTCGCCGCTCGCCCTTCTTCTCTTCCGCTTTCATTCTCCTCTCCTTTCGTTCACAACTTCTCTCTCTTTCTCTCTCTTTTATATATATATATATATATATCTTTTGTATATATAAATATATTTGTTTTCATCTTCTTCTTTTACGCATTAGGTAACATTAAGTCTAGCTTAGATCGCACAATTCAATTTCAATTTCCTTTTATATTATCTTTTTTTTTTTTTTTTGTTCTTTGTTTTTTTCTTTCTTCCTCGTGACAAACAACGTTGAAAAAGAGTAATCGAATGACGCGAAAACGACGAACGCATGATGATTACGTTCCACGAAGGAATCGTTCGTTAATATTAAACGAGACGGACGCTCGTAAGATCGTCGTCGTCCAATCCATCGGTCCGATCAATTCTTCGTGTGCGGTCGTTTTACGAGAAAAAAAAAAAAAAAAAGAAGTAAAAAAAGGAAGGAAGAAAAAAAAAAAGGTGAAAAGAAAGGAAAAGAAAAGAAATAAAGAACAGTTGGCTTCCGTACACCGGTGGCATTATTATTCGAAGGTGTGTTAACGACATTGTAACTTGAAAGGGTCCGTACCATCAACACTCTTATCCATTCCCGTATACCTCTCTCTCTTTCTCTCTCTCTTTCTCTCTCTCTCTCTCTTTAACAACTCGATAAGAATTAAGTACTCACTCACTCACTCACTAACTCACTCACTCATTCACTTTACTTATTTTTACTCGGAGTAGATCCGAATTCGTTCACCGTTAAAAACGGATCGTTCGGACAAAAGGGTGATAATTTCGAAAGTAACCGAAGGACGTATACGATATACATTATATACTTTTCGTCTCTTACCAAACCGGGTTTCTTTTCTTAGACGGACAGGTCCATTTTTTTTCTTCTTTTTTCTTTTTTCTTTTTTTTTTTTTTTTTTTTTTTTTTTTTTATCGAGAAACGTTACGTTCGTTACTCTCTACGAATTGTTGACGATAGGAGAGGCAAGTGCGTTGACACGAAGAATAGAAGGAGGAGGAGGAGGAGGAGGAGAATAAGAAGAAGATGGGATGGGTTGAGAGAAGAGAAGAGAGGAGGAGGTATAGAGAGGATATATATATACACATTCGTAAGCTGTATCGAGAGTTGGAGAAGTTGAAGGAGGAGGAGGAGGAGGAGGAGGAGGAGGGCATAGGTCACTCACCGAGAGCTCCGTGCACCGTACGAGAAATCGCCCTCGCGACACGCGAGATATCCTCCTCCTCCTCCATCTCCATCTTCTTCTCTTTCTTCACCTCCTTCTCTTTCTCTTTCTACCCACACACACACACACACACACACACACACACACACACACATTTATTCCTCTTTCCTCCCCCGTCCTCGTCCTTCTTATATCCTGCGGTTTCTCGAGCGCGCATGTATATATCCTTGACGTCTCTCCCAGGACACGCCGTGTAACGGAACTGGCTGGGCCCCCTTGAACAGGACGCACGCGCCAGGATTCTTTTGCCTCTCTACATCCTCCTCCTCCTCCTCCTCCTCCTCCTCCTCCTCCTCCTCCTTCTCCTCCTTTTACTCCTCAATCCTTCTCTCTCATTCTCCTCACCTACTCGTCATCACCCGGAGACTAACTATTCGACTTTTGTCCGACACCGACGTTCTACCGAATTCATTTTATCCTTTTTTATTTTTTTCTTTCTTCTTCCTTTTCTTTTTTTTATTTATTTATTTGTGCGCGCGCGCGCGCGTATAATATCTTCGCTACCGGTCTTGAAATGTTTCGAGCATTAACGTGTCACGTCATGGTTCCTCTACGATCTCGAACATTTTATATCTTTTCTTTTTTTTTTTTTTTTTTTTTTAGTAAACAATGTGGAACAAAAGTCGATCTAAATCATCGATCCTATCCAACGACGAATCTATAAATATCCGCAAATAGTTTTCGATCGCGTATAAAAAAAAAAAAATATGTATGAATAGTTCGAACGATCATATTGCTAAGAGACTACGTTAAGTATGACGTTATTCGATTTCTCTCTCGTCATCGATTACGATACAGATTAGGATCGAGGATAATAGATAAGAACACCAATGCGATACGAATTGGATAAATATTTTTTTCCTTATCGATCTCGTAATGTTTGTTCGATCGTGAACTCGAATCGAATTTGTTGTAATTGGGTCAGACAAGTGGGACATATCGGGACGGCGTATCATAAACGAGAAATCGATTTATCGATCGATCGATCGATCGATCGATCAACGATCTCTCTCTCTCTCTCTCTCTCTCTCTTATCCAACTATAACGGCCTCGATCGAAATCGTTCGGGCGATAAGCGCGCGATAGGTGGGACGGGGGACAAAAAAAGAAAGAAAGAAAGAAAGAAAAAAGAACCAGGGCACGATGACGAGGGGTCCCCTCGGTGAATGTCCGAAAGGAACGTTCGTAAACAGTAAACACTTTCGGTTATTTGATGGTGGCAACATCACTGTTATTCCACCACTACGTCGTCGTGAGCGTATCGATGTGGCGCCGTGGACACCGCACACGAAAGTGTTGCCTCGATCGAGTTTGGCTGGCGTTAGAATTCGCGTTGGAACATTAGATAAATAGATATCTCTGGAACGTCTATGTTCGCCGCGATAGAACTTCTTTCGCATGGTTACGTTTAAATCGCAAAGCGAGTAACCAATTCCGTACCCTCGATGTATCCATCGACGATTGCGTTACCATAAATCGACGTAACATTAAAAAAAAAAAAAAAAAACACGACGTATTCGTTTAGACACGTTATCGACGATATTAGAGGGAATATAATGTAAAGAAATACAGAAAAAAAGGAATTCATCTTTTACAAAAAATTCATTCGTAAATACGAACGATCGAGAATGATCATTGAACCGTAAATTCGTCATTGAAAATGAAACGAATATTCTCGGGAACGAGATGATATATATCGTACTCGAGACTAGGAGGAGGAGGAGGAGGAGGAGGAGGAGGAGGGAAGGTTGATACCGTAACGGTATTAAAATAATTATCGTATCTCTAGGATATAACGAATCGAAAGCTGTTATAGAGAGAAACGAATAGAGATACATATACATATATACGCGTACGTACATTTATATATATAAATATAGAGGGAGAGAGAGAGAGAGAGAAAAAAAAAAGAGTAAGAGAAACGAGACGTAGGAACTTTCGAGGAGCGAAGCATGGGCATTGACATTTCGTCACTGTCCACAGCCAGGTTGAATAACCGACGTTACGTCATCATCGTACGCGTTTGCAGACTCTACACGTTTGGAGGGGAGTAGTAGTAGTATTAGTAGTAGTAGTAGTAGTAGCAACATCAGCAGCAGCAGCAGCACCAGCAGCAGCAGTAGTGTAGTAATAGTAGAAGTAGTAATCGTGGCGCGCGAAGCGACACTGCTTGCCCGTGGAGGTGGAGGTGGAGAAGGAGGAGATCGTGGTGGAGGTGGGAAAGAGAGAGAGAGAGAGAGAGAGAACACGCGGAGGTCGATCACCTACGTGCGGGAGTCAGTGACACCTCGAGGCGAGGATGGATGCTCTTTTTTTCGTACGTGACTACTACCACCACCACTGCCATCCTACCTACCCTCGTACCCCTCCCCCCTCCTCCAGCCCAACCACCCTCTTTCTCTCTTCATCTTTTGGCGAATCTCGACAGAGAGAGAAAGAGAGAGAGAGAGAGAGAGAGAGAGAGAGAACATCGTCGAGAAGATACACGTGGAGAGAAGCGTTGTTTGCCCGTACGTGAATGACCAGAAAACAGTACGGATTCCGCTGAGTCACCTATAGGAATGTACGTTCGCACGGGAATGTCTACTACCTTGGTGGTCCTATTCCACCATCCTGGTCTATGCTATATCGACTCTATCATTTTTATCATCCTCCTTTGATTATATTATATTATATTATATAATATTATATTATGTCTCCCGTCTCGAAAATAATCCGGTACTTTCTACTACGACTTCTTCTTCTTCTTCTTCTTCGTCTTCTTCTTCTTTATCTTTTGATTTTTTAACGTAAAAGGAAACGAACAAATACGATAGAATTTTCATCGACGTTTACGAATCATTCCTCGTCGTTCATCTCAATTACGCGTGCTTTTGTTATATTCGCGATCGAATTATTCGATCGATACCGATCGTACGGATAGAGTTCGATCTGACGTTCGATATCGATGTGTAAAGGTCTTTACTTGCTACTATCGTAAAAACGCATAACGAATTCCCCTCGTTCGTACGCACGTACATTGTACGTATCTGCATATATTTAGAAGAAAAAAAAAATTAATAATAAAAAAGAAAAAGAATAACAAAAAAGAAGAAAGGGATGAGAAGATAAGGAGAATAAAAAATCGTTTATCTCGATTTGTTATCTGGCATTATTCGGCGGACAAAAGCGAACGTAGCCCGGATCGTAGAGGGAGGTGAGGTGAGGTGAGGTGAGGTGAGGTGAGGTGAGGTGAGGTGAGGTGAGGTGAGGAGAAGTGCGCCTTTTCCGGCCACGGGGAGACCTTGACCAAGCGTCGAGTTCTCGAAAGACACGCGCACTGGCCCGGTATTTCGGCATAGCCCCCTTGGATCTTTCGTGCGTAAAGGCATACGTACTGTACGTACAGTACAGTACAGAGTACAGTACGCATCTATGTTAGTATGTATGCGTGTATATACGTACATAAATATATATATATATATGTGTGTGTGTGTGTGTGTGTGTGTGTGTGTGTGTGTGCTAGGTATGTAAGTACGTGCGACGAGGCTCTTGACCCGTGACACACAGTCGAGCGCTCATGATCGAGCTTGGTACTCGAGAATACGAATGTCCTTTCGAGGCAACGACCCTGCGAGGACGGCAAGCCGAGTTATACCGGTATTCTTATATATATATATATAAATATAAAGAATAGGTATATTTGATATACTACGTATATGCTAGACGAAATTATGAGTAATGTCGATTTCGACAATTCATTAAATGTTTTTTTGTTACGTTAATGAAAATTGATATACGCTTTTACCGTATTCCATTATAATTTATTTGACTAATTTCAAAGAGCCTTTGTTCGGTTATTTAAATTCGTACGGCTACTTCATTTATTTCCATAAAATTTTCTTTTACATGTATGTATATGTGTATATATATATATATATATATATATATATATATATATATATATATATATTTGTGTACATACATATATTATGATAATAAAGATGATAACTCATTTTTTTCATATTTTTTGATCGTAGATCGTACGTCTATCTGTCCTGTGTGTAGGTATTCGTTAGGTATAGATAAATTTAGATGGATCATAACTCGCGATCAATTTTTTGTTTTTGTTTTTCTTTTTTTATATATTCCCGTTTTGAGTACGAAACAAGTCGATTCGATCTCACTCGGAAGACCTTAGACGAGAGTACGCCGAAACACTTGTTGCGTGCAACTTCTTAAAGGAAGAAAATAGTGGGAGTCGTAGTGGCCGACGTGTGGGACCCTGAGAGAACTCGATGCCGATAATCGATTATAGCGATAGATATCTCGCCACGATTGGCGATGGTACTTTTACCTATGGTCAACGATCCAAGAACTTTAGCTTTAATGGAATTCGCGTTTTACCATGTTTTTCCTCGCCGGATAAACTTACACCGTGGAATGCATTTTAAATGATCCACGGGAAATTCTTTATCGATCCATTACAACTTCTCTTATTCCTATAATATATATATACATATATATTTTATCGAAAAAAAAAAATGA
>OU427012.1:3351756-3369256 GCA_911387935.1 Dolichovespula saxonica
ATGGTCGGAAGAAGTAAGTAGTCTCGGTCAAGCGTTTGTCGTCCGATCGAGTAGAAAAACATCGTGTTCGATGGCTCTGGGAAAAAGAATCTTACGGATAGAAAAATATACGACTGGGAGGATGGAAAGGGGAGAAAAGGGTGGTGGCGTAAAAAGCGAGAAGTCGTGGAGAATCCTTAAGAGATCGGTAGAGAAAAAGATGGAAAGAATGAAGAGGTACGGTCATCAGAGAGAGAAAGAGAGAGAGAGAGAGAGAGAGAGGTGGAACGTCCTCGAGGGAACAGGAAACGAGAAGCCGAGAAGCCGTCGATAATCCGGAGCGTCTTTTCATTCTAACTCTACGTAACAATGAGACGACACTCGTTTAATGCACAGTGACTAGGTAGGTAGGTAGGTAGATAGTAAGCTCTTAGAGCGAGAGGAAAAGGAATGAAAGAGGTGAAAGAGAGGAGGAGAGAAGAAAAAGAGGGAGGAAAAGGAGGCGAAGGAGGAGACGAAGAAGAAGAAGAAGAAGAAGGAGGAGGAGGAGGAGGAGGAGGAGGAGGAAGAGAGTAAGAGGGACACGCAGGGCATGCAAGGAGCGTGCGCGTGAACGCTTGCTGTTCGAGGGTCGTGCCGATGACCGATCAAAGAAGAGTTCGCGCCGTGAATACGCGATACGTAACCGTCCAAGGCACACGGCCACTGACCGAGCGAACGACGCCCGAACGACAACCGAATGACTCGAGCATTGTCCTCTTATTGTTAGATACCAAACCCCCTTTTTCTTCTTCTCCTTTCTTTTACATTCATCTTCGTTTTCGCACTTATCGCGTTTCAACGCTATCGTCGATGACAAACCCAACGATTAACGTAACTCTCGTTAACTAACGAGAACGAGAATTCACGGGCTCTGACTGTGAAATATATATATATATATATATATATATATATATATATATATATATATATATATATATATATGTATATATATCGTCACCTATCGATTCTTTCTTTCGTTCAAACTCGATCGATCGATCGATCGTTAGGGAATACATCTCCGTGATAATTGACCCTACGATATTCGTTACTTTTCTCGATGGACATCTCGTATAGGATCGATTCAATCCCCTTTCTATCTCATTCGAGTACGTAGATATATTATAGCATATATGCCTAGAGAAATTGCATATACGTATGATTCGCGATTTTACTACCTACAGGGAATGTTTAATGCAATCGTAAATACGTGATTTGCGGCGTTATAATCGTACGTACGTAACAAGTGGCAACCATCACTAACACCAAAAGAAACAGAAACAGAAACAGAAACAGCAGCAGCAACAGCAGGAACAGCAGCATCGTTGTTGTTGGTGGGTACGGGCAGCAAACAATTACTGTTATACATACTGTATACTGTTACGAAGTAATTACGAATAAGGTAGCAGAGAGTTTATAGTCACCGTGTGCCAATCGTTCTCGTTCGGCCCTCCTACGATCGGCCTAGCAATTAATTTCTAGTTGGGCACGTTTCAACCTGTTGTGTTGTGACTCTTCTGACCGTGCACTTATACTTATTTACTTGCTTACTTACGTACGTATAATACATATAAATATATATATACACGTACGTATGTACTATTCATTCGACTCGTCTTCGTCTCTACGTCTTCGTCCTCGTCTGTCTTAGTCTCCTTGGTCTCCTTGGTCTCTCTTGGTCTTCGTCTCGCGTGTACGTGTACGTGTACGTTTGTCAGTGTTAGTACGAGTACGAGCGTGTTAGTGCGCGCGTGCGCGTGCGCGTGTACGTGTGCGTGTGCGTGCGCGAGCCTCCACGTTATTAGAGATCTTAACGGTACTCGCACTCTTTATTTTCTGTCGCTCGACGACCCCAACGATCGCGAGTAGATCGTTATAATTTCCCCTCCCCTCCCCTCCCCTCCCCGACTCTTCCCCGTTGGTCTTTTCTATATTTTTTTTTTCCTTCTTCCTCCTCCTCCTCCTCCTCCTCCTCTTCTTTTTCTTCTTCTTCTTCTTTTCGTTTTGTCTTTTATGTTGCTTCGCCTTTTTTCTTTTCTCGCGACGAACTCCGAACTATTCTTTTCGATCAATTTCGATCGGCAAGTAGGCAGGTATCGATCGATCGATCGATCGATCGATCTTTCTTTCTTCCAATTTTTTTTCTTTTTCTCCTATACAAGGATCTTCTCTCTAATTCTATCGAACGATTCGAAATCCGATTCCGTCCTTTCCTTTTATTTCGCCGGTCGTCGTCATCGTCGTCGACGACGAGGTCAACTTCCTTCGATACGCGAACGAGATTGGTTAACGAGACGCCGTAAGAAGGATCGACGTTTAAAGAAGAAAAAAAAAAAAAGGAAAAAAAGGAAAAAAAAAGGAAGGCGAACTCTCAGGGTCATCGATCGTAATATCCTTGGGATATTTCGAGCCTTTTAAGAAAAAAAAAAAGAGTCCCGACTAGTTAATCCCCGAAACTAATAATTGCCCAATTCCAACGACTAATCTTAAAGACATTTGTTTTATTAATTGATTATAATCAATATGTACGTTCGATCAGTAACGCGCTCGCGCGTATACGTGTACGTTACGAGTCTACGTTTGAGCGAAAAAAGTAAAATTATGTCTCGCGAGAATCGTCATGATCGATCGTATCGAGCGATCGTTCGAGAGTATTATATCAAAAAAAAAAAAAAAAACAAACAGAGAGAGAGAGAGAGAGAAATAATAATCGAAGAGAGAGAAAAATCAGACGTATGAGGAATTCTATAATTAATTTCTAGTTGAAAACTATCTCGTCTTCTCTCTATCTCTCTCTCTCTCTCTCTCTCTCTCTCTCTCTCTCTCTCTCTCTCTCTCTCTCTCTCTTTGCCCCCTGCCCTCTATCGTTTCACCTACCCAACCTCCCGCCTCCCCCGAATCCCCCTTTTAATTTCCACGCGAGCAGCTTTCGATGAAAAAGCGAGTCTCGTCGGGCTCGTTTGCGAGAACGAGAGAGAGAGAGAGACAGAGAGAGAGAGAGAGAGAGAGAGAGAGAAGGCCTCGAAGATTCTCGATTTCTGGGTATCGGCGAAGAGGAGGCGATGAACTCGGTCACCGGGCAACAAACTGCATGCCCCACCAACGATCCGCGGCTTCCTCCTTTTTCCTCTCTTCCACCTCCTCCTCCTCCATCTCCTCCTCCTCCTCCTTCGACTCTTTCTCCTCTTTCTCTTTCACCTCCTCCTCGTTTTCGCGCGCGCGCGAACGAAAACGCGAACACAAACGCTCTCTCTGTGTGTCTGTCTGTCTGTCTGTCTCTCTCTCTCTTTCTCACACACACACACACACACACACAGAGAGACAGATATCTAAAGACAGACGAGAAATTGCGACGGACTCGCGTTCACCGCCGTCACTTCCTCCATCCCAGCTTGTAATGTAACTCTGTTAAAGTGTTCCTCGCGGGCAGCTTGACCGTGAACTCTTTCGAGAGTGTGTGATGGCAGCCAGCGCTACCAACCTCAACGATTTCCCGCTGACTTTCGGACGAGCGTCCTCCTCCTCCTCCTCCTCCTCCTCCTCCTCCTCCTCGTCTTCTTTTTTTAGACAAGAATAACCAATCTCGATTTTTATTTAACCCGCTGCTACATAGATCCACCAACCTTCTTCCATATTCTCTTTAATTGTACCGTACGCGCACACGCACACACACACACACACGCATATATATATATATATATATAATTTTGATGATCGTTTTTATTTCGTTCTTTTTTCTTTTTTTTTTTTTTTTTATTTCGCACTACTTATCGGTCGAAAATATCGGTTTGTACGTACGATGGATTGACATAGTTTTGAATCAGAAAAAAAAAAAAAAAGTAAAAGAAAGAATGATATAAGAAGAAAATGAATTAGCCTAAAGAGTACTCGTGAAAGAGTGATCGATTTGAAAAAAAAAAAAAAAAAAGAAAAAAGGAAAAATCACCTTCGAAGCTTCCGGACCGTTCTTTCTGATAGATATATTTTTCTTTTTCATTTTTTTTTTTTTTTTCTTATTAACTTCGTACAAAACGTAATAACAGTATAACCATAATCTTCTTTTCTTTTTTGCTTTTCCGATAGTACAAATGACATATGACGTGGACGGAGAACGTGGATGGATTTTAATTGTGCCAATGGATTGGCCGTAATTACAAGAAAGTATTTATGTTAATTAGTTGCCCATGGCTTCGCTGACCCAACGACACGATTCGTCTGATCGCATTAGTAATTTCGTGACGACTACAACGACTACAACGACTACAACCTTTACAAAGACTACAACAACTACAACGATTACAACGATTACAACGATTACAACGACTACAACGATTAAGACTATTACAACGACTACAACGACCACAACGATTACGACTATTACAACGACTAAAACGATTAAGACTATTACAACGACTACAACGACCACAACGATTACGACTATTACAACGACTAAAACGATTACGACTATTACAACGACTACAACGACCACAACGATTACGACTATTACAACGACTACAACGATTACGACGGAGGTGCGATGACGTAGCTCGATCCTTACCTCTTTCTTCTTTTTCTTCTTCTCTCGATATACTGCGAACCTTCTTCCTCCTCCTCCTCCTCCTCCTCCTCCTCCTCCTCCTCCTCCTCCTCCTCCTCCTCTTCTTCCTCTTCTTCTTCTTCTTCTTTTTCTTTCTCCTCCTCTTCGAACGGATCGTGTACGTGAATACTCGTACGGAATAGCGGTTCCTCCCGCGTTCTGTAACGACCTCTGGAAACTTCGTCGACGTCTCCTCGGTGCCTACGTACGTCGTCGGCCGAAACGATGATTCTCTTTCTTGCATTACCAGTCGTGTCAAACAGGCGCCATCCATTCCTTTTTTGTTTTCTTTTCTTTTTTTTTTTTTCTTTTTTACTTCAAAAGATCGTTCGCTTTTCCATCGGGAAATCGTTCGAGTCAGTGTCCCCCTTTTTCGAAAACGTACGACAGGTTCGTCGCAACGATTATCTACGCAATTAATTATCGATTATCGATTGTTATTATTATTATTATTATTATTATTATTATTTCAATCGTTATCTTTTTTTTCCTCTCTTTATCTCTATCGTCAACGGATAATAATTATCGAAGAATCTTTACGACACTATGTAAACGTTCGTTTAGTTTCTGTCAAAATAACGATTATCGTTATTGTATTTTTATGATAGAATGCATATATATATATATATATTTTTTTTTTTTTGTCTGTTTGTATTTATTAACGCAATTATGTCATTAGAAAATTGTTGATGTTAACGTACGTCGTAATGGTAACGCTCGGCTCTACGTAAATCCATTAACGTGCGGTGTTGTAATCGAGTCTTAGGACAACGATCGATCGCGGCTACTCGGTCGTCGACCTTACCGAGCAAAAACACAATTACCTACCTTCGTAAACAGGACAGTCCGTGTTCGAGATAGCTCTCTAGTTTATTTCGCCTAACTCTCGTAGTATACGTATTCTCGACGGATCGGCGAGTAACTCTGCAAGAAGGAAGAAATGTAAAAAAGGACAAAAACAAAAAGGAAAGAATAGAAAGAAAGAGAGACGGAAAAACGGGAAGAAGGAAAGTAGGAAAGAACAAAACGAAAAACAAACAGAAAAACAAAAAGGAAATGGAAGTTCTCTCTGTCTATCTGTCTCTCTGTCAGTCTCTCTCTCTCTCTCTCTCTCTCTTCTCGTTGGAATGAACGACATTGAAGGATACAAGGGGAAAATCGAGAATAAAAGTGCATTCCGCGAGGCTTCCGCGAGAGTTTTCTCATGAGGCTGAAGGGAAATATCGCTTTTTCTTTAGAACCGAATAGAACTATACCATTAACAGACAATGCGGAATCGAATGAGAAGAAGGTACAGGTGCAGGTGTAGGAGAAGGTAGGAGGAGGAAACGTCGAGATGAACGTTCGACTCTTTTAGAAAAAATTAAAAAAAATTTTTTTCTTTTTTTTCAAGAACCAAAGGCAATAAATATATCCATGAAAATGTTTTTCAAGAATATATATATATCGGTTAAAGAGATTGAAGGAATAAGAAGGTTAGAAGGAGCAATAAGAGTTATAAAGCTTTGGGATTCCACGAGTAATTTACTCGAATATATTAGGTACATAGTATAATACATGTATATGTATATATATATATATATATATATATATATATATATATATATATATGTATATATATATTTAAGGGAAGTTCTATACTGTATACTGGTTAGGCTAGGGGTCTCCGACGAACGGTGAAAAAGCCCGTAGCGTAACAGTCGTTTGCTGCTCCTTTTGCTGCCGTTGCTACTCCTGTTGGTACTGCATAGCGCGCGTTGACGTTGCTGCTAGTGTGGGTTACCTGGTTAGTGACCGGCCAACCGAGTTCACTGGCATCGGCCCTCTTCCAGGTTGGCTAATCTTACGACGAACGGAGAACGCCTGCCTGCCTTTACCTGCCTGCTTGCCTGCCTGCCTGCCTGCCTGTTTGCCTGCCTGTTCGCCTGCCTGCCTGCCTGCCTTGATTCGCTTCTCTTCCTTCTTGTCCGTTAAACTCGCTTCTTCCTTCGTCTTCCATTTCTCTCTCTCTCTCTCTCTCTCTCTCTCTCTCTCTCTCTCTCTTTCTTTCTTTCACACACACACACACACACAGACACATTCTCCGTCTAATAAGAAATTCACTTAGTTGCACGATAATCGTTTATGGAAATCGCTAATTCGTTATTCATTTTCTTTTGTGAGATCGACAAAAAAAAGAGAGAGAGAGAGAAAAAAAAGGAAAAAGAAGGTAAAAATATTAATTTTCGAAGAACTAGACTAAGAGATAATTTTTTTTTGTTTTTTTTTCTTTTTTTTTTTTAAACGTCACGCGTTAAGTATCCTTGATATATACGGATTCGAGAAAATATCAGGAAGTGATAATTAAACGACCGTACGAGTATTCGATCTTTCGTATCCTCCTAGATCCCTTCTAAATCTGACTAATCCACCATGGCCGTTCGCCGTGACCGAATGACGCATCCATATATATATATATATATATATATATACATATGTATTATAACATCAAATAGATCCGCTAAGTTTTTCGAAGAGTTTCTTTGTAATAAAGCAGGTGCCTCCACGGGATTATTTCTAATGATATTTGTCATAAAATACATATATATATATACATACATACACATATATAGTAGTATTAATTATATCGATGACGTATATATTAAAAGATAATCATTTCTTTTTTATATCTTCTCTAAATAATACTTAGAAGCTGGTTTATTGCTTTTACGTTTAATACGATGATTTAGTGTCCTTGGATCTCTCTCTCTCTCTCTCTCTCTCTCTCTCTCTCTCTCTCTTTCTCTCTTTCTACAAGCGCTTCCAACTCTTTGATTATGCACGCGACTAGTTCTTCGCGTTACATCAACGAAAATACGAAACGGACCCCGTACGATGACGTAAAAGATCATTCACCTAGCGAAACTGCGCAGGTGATTTTTCTACGTGTCACGATGGCAACGAACTTTGTTGGCCCGATGTAGGTCAGAAAAATAAAGATCATCGCCAACCGGGAATGACCGAGGATATCTATGTACGTACGTACGTACGTACGTATGTATGTATGTATATGTACATACTTACGTTTGATCGTACGCTTCAACGTAGATACGTACGTACGTAGACAGATAGATACATACATACGTACATACGATCGTATCCGTTGTCCTTGACACGAGTCCGAGTCAATGGACAAGAGGATATATGTATATATGTATATGTATATGTATATATATATATATTTTTTTTTTATCATTCCTGGCTCGTGTCAACTCGACGCGTCAATTTTCGATAAGTGCTGTACACTCCCCACCCCCCACCGTCCCTTGATTATCGTGATCAATTAATAACGACTAATCGATAGAACAACTGATCGATCTCTCTTTATTTCTCTCTTTCTCATTCTAAGTCGTCCACGTTTACTATCGTCCGCGTGATTTATGTATTATTATTTTTTAGGGCAACACGGTATTTCTCCGAGGTAGTAGGCCATGAGGAAGGAATTTTTTACAGGTACAGGAAAGTTGTAAGGAAATTGGGGAAGAGAAAAAAAAATAACAAGAAAAAAAAATGAGAAAGAGAGAGAGAGAGAGAGAGAAGAAAGGTTCGCGAGTAGGGACGGTTTCTTCGGCACGAAATTGTTGGAGGATTGTGGTTGAGGAGGTGGACGTGGAGGTGGAGGCGGAGAAGGTGGAGAAGGAGGAGGAAGGAGTAGATGGTGCAGTGCACCGGCCCAGGGTCGACGGCCGAGACGACTCTACGATCGTTATGTCATTCATGCTCTTACGCATGCACCTAAACCACTCGCGCTACGAGCGTAGCGTTCGCGCGGCTTTGTACATACACACACACACACACGCGCACACACACACACATACACGAGTATAGAAAGCGTACGAGTAGGTACTGTTACACGTGGCCAGTCGTCCCGATGACGAATTACGAATGATCAACAGTTTCTTTTTTTTCTTTTCTTGTTTTTCCCACTCTCCTCCCATTCGAACGCGCCAACGATCTCTTGGACTTTACACGATAAGCATTCGGACCGATATATTTATATATATACGTATGTACGTATATTAATACACGTGGTATGTCATACGTTCGTATACGGACACCGAGAAATATTATAATCCTCGAAGATTAATCGAAGCGATTCCTCTTTTAAATTATCACGTTCGATAAGCGAAGTCGTTGATATCGATCGCAAAAGCACATAACTTCGCGCTAATTATTATCGGATAAACGTAGTTTTGTGTTTCGAATCGATCTCGGGGCTGAGTAGGGGGAAGAATGAGTGCTCGGATTTATCAAAAAAATAAAATAAAATAAAATAAAATAAAATAAAATAAAATAAAAAAAAAAAATAATAAAGAAAGAAGAAAGTTCAGACGGGAGTTAATTGAACGAAGTAAAATATTCTGTTTGAAAGAGCGGTAGGACATCGATGTGAGCGCACAGAAAAAGAGAGACAGAGAATGAAAGAATGAGAGAGAGAGAGAGAGAGAGAGAGAGAGAGAGAGAGAGATCGTTTCGCGGGTCATCGTCCGCGGAAACGGAAAGCCACCTCGCAAAAGTGCTCTCGTATCGAGGAAGGCAGAAGGCGAACGGGGTGGGGTCAGGCTCAGTGAACTCCTCTCCTGCTCTTTGAGTCATTTCGAGCGTCCCTCTTCTTTTTATTCCTCTCCCTTCTCCTCCTCCCCCTCCTCCTCCTCCTCCTCCTCTCCTTCTTTTGCCGCTTCGACACGCGGCATGCAAATTATCCGCTCGCACGAGACGAGACCCCTTCTTCTTTATTCTTTAACCGCATACACACACACACACACACACACACACATACGCGCGCGTAGGACATATGGTATAGTCTACAATGTTCCAACCGACTATATGATTCATATGTTTCCACGAGAGAGAGAGAGAGAGAGAGAGATACTTATACTTCAAGTTGAAGTATCACGAAGTATCACCCCCCTTCCCCCATTTTACCACCACCACCATCACCACCCACTCGAAACTCCCATAAACGATAGAGCGTATAATCGATTAGACATTCCGTCCGTACTATCTAAGGGAGGGAAGACGAAAAGAACAAAAAAAAGAAAAAAAGAACTTTGACCATCGATTACGTCACCGTAGATTTTCTCAAGAAAAAAAAAAGAGGAAGAAGAAGAAGAAGAAGAAGAAGAAAAAATGAAAGATAAGAAAACAACGACGTGTAATGGGAATGAAAATTAGTTCGAGGAACTCCGTGTGTCGATGAAACGATGGGGTCGTTCACGAGCTTTTATTATATATCGCAATGATATCGTTTAACGTTCGACATGATCCTTCGCGTTAGGACTTGTTTCGAAAGTTTCTTCGTTCGAATACAAAGGTAATCTTAAAAACGGTATTAAACGGGGAGTAAATTGAAAACTACGAGCTCGGTCGGATCGCAATTGAAATTTCTACGATTCTCCAATTTGTTTTTGTAAGATATCACGAAGGTTTTAGAGGGATAGGATGGGTTGAGGGAGGGTGGTAGAGGGGGCGAAACGAGAAAGAAATTTCTATTTTCACATCGTCGTAACGTGTTTCGATGCGTCTGACGTGCGACGAGAATGGATGTGTGTGTGTGTGTGTGTGTGTGTGTGACGAAGTAACGAGCCTATATCTCAAGATCGATAAATTTATTATAGAAATATATTTATATATCGTCTACGTACGAATAGAAATCGTCGATAAAAAAAAAAAAAAAAAAAAAAAGAAAAAGAAAAAGGAAGAGAAAAGAAAAGAAAAAGAAAGGAAGCGTACAATCGACGATAATATATCTGTGATATTTTAATAAGTTATTTTAAAGTGAACCGAACGCAAATAGAGATCTAGAGATAAAATGTTACATAGAACCGCTGCCTGCGCTCGATCGTTGATCGTCGTGTATGGGCGTGAGACGGTATAAGGTAAGAGGAGGAGGAGGAGGAGGAGGAGGAGGAGGAGGAGGAGGTAAGAGGAGGTAAGAGGAGATTGGGAGGGAGTGAGGAGAATCTGGGAAAGCGCCTATATTCGCTCTTACGGCGGAAAGAGGATAATCGTCGTTCTCGGTGCGATTCCCTCTCGCATCTCCGGGCCCCTTCCTCCTGTTCGAGTTCAAGGACACGTGGATCTCGATCTCGAGAGAAAGAGAGAGAGAGAGAGAGAGAGAGGAGACAAAAGAGCGAGCAAAGAGAGAGAGAGAGAGAGAGAGAGAGAGAGGTATCCGTGGAAGGAGTTGCAAGGATGTGTAAGGGCAGCCGGGAGCGTTACACCTAGGTAGGGCATTGCACCGGTGCGACGTGCCGTGGAAGTCTTTGCCCGCTGCAACGACTGCAAACTGCGAGCTGCATTCGCGTAGCCGCGTGCAGTGACCCGCCCTACCGTTAGGACGGCCCCGAGGATGCC
This sequence comes from Dolichovespula saxonica, assembly GCA_911387935.1. Lineage (NCBI taxonomy): Eukaryota > Metazoa > Arthropoda > Insecta > Hymenoptera > Vespidae > Dolichovespula > Dolichovespula saxonica. The sequence goes on from OU427012.1 coordinate 3,362,768, forward strand.
TCCTCCTCCTCCTCCTCCTTCTTCTTCTTCTCCTCTTTCTTCTCTTTCCTCCTTCCCCTCGTTATTCTCTTCTTCTTCTTCTTCCTCTGCTTCTTCTGCTTCTTCTGCTTCTTCTTCGCTCTTTCTCCACCCATTCTCTCTTTTCTTTCATCCGTCTACTCCTTTAATTCTCACCACCCAACAACTCCCTTCTTATTTCACGAACATGTACGATAATACCGTGGAAGCTTTAAATCGATACACCCGTCTCGAATCGAACAGAAATGATTAAACGAAAGGAACTATTATTATTACTATTACTAGTAATAGTTGGAACGTTTGTTACGATTTACCAGAATCGTTAACACTCAGATTACACTCGATATTACGATCGAAGTTATCGAATATTCGACGGTTTCGAGATTAGAAAGAATCTTAGAGTAGAAGAGGAGGAGGATCGTTAGAAAACTTATTCGTAGTTTCATTCGCTAATTCGCCATTATTCAACGAGTATAAAAGTTCGCGTATATATGTTCGAAACGTATATGTGTCCGCGTGTGCGTGCGCGTTTGGAACGCCAACGGGAGAGTAAAGAAAAGAAAAAGAAAAGGAAAAAAGAAAGAATGAAAAAGGAAAAAGTAAAAGAAAGTCGATCGATCGATCGATCGATCGATCGATCCTTGGATCGATTTTCACAGATCGCAATTCGTCCGTCGTGTTTTCAACACTTCGACGAGGCTCGCAGGTGCCGAAAGGAGGGGCAGTACGAGCAGAAGGAGGAAAGGAGGTGGTTGATGATGATGATGATGATGATGATGACGATGACGATGGAAGAGAAGGAGGAGAAGAAGGAGGAGGAGGAGGAGGAGGAGGAGGAGGAGGAGGTCAGTGACCGATTGGCGAGCTGGTAGGGGTCGGCGCACTCCCAAGATCGGCGCGTGTGCACGTGCGTGCACGTCAGTGCAAACGCGCAGCGGTGCACTCGCTGCACTCCCACGTCGCTATGCAGTCCCGTAACATTCGCGGAAGCCGCCAGCTCTCTCCCTACCACCACACCATCACCACCACCTCCTCCTCCTCCTCCTCCTCCTCCTCATCTTCCTCCTCCACCACCTATCTCCCTCTTCTCATTTTCCTCTTCTCTCTCTTCTCTCTCTCTTCTCTCTTCTCTCTCTTCTCTCTCTTCTCTTCGCCGTGCCGACGACCGAGACTTCTCGCGCTTAAGACTCGCCTCGAAAACGATTCGTGGACCGATTTTGACTTAGCAACCACTCGCTGCTACACCCGTGACCGACCTTCCTCACGCGGCAAACCTCCTCCTCCTCCTCCTCCTCCTCCTCCTCATCCTCCTTTTCCTTTTCACCTCTCCTTACCTCTCTCAAAGATCCTCCCCAACAATATCGACCTCGTACCATCGTACCTCTCTTAATTTCTTCGATTATACTTTGAAATAGAAATAACGAGTCCCTGTCCATCCGAACATGAATAACGTTTATAGATCCATCGATCGTCATTCGAGTCTTCGTTTGTCCATCGAAAAAAAAAAAAAAGAAACCGGAGGAATAGAAAAGGGTAAAGAATGAACACACGAAAAGAAAAGAAAAAATAAAAAGAATAAAATCGCGATATTAAAAAAAAAAAAAATAAATAAATAACGAAGAGAAGAGTCCTCGTCCCTGTACGTGTTCGGTCGAATGAATTTTTTCGGATTATATATCGGTGTCAGTGTGCCAACCGTATTCGACAATTTTATAATCGGCGAATTGAGTAAGTCGGATTGCGTAAAAAAGAAAAAAAAAAAAAAAGAAAGAAAAAGAAAAAATCATTAATCCTTCGGAGATTGGTATCTCAGCCTCTCTCTTTCTATCTCCCCCTCTCTCTCTCTCCCCCCACCTCTCTCTTTCCGTTTCTATCATTCTCGTTAGTTTAATCGTCTCTGGGTCAACGCTCCGAAGACGTCGTCTCGCTCAGCGTCCATTGTCTCCGTCGGTCGAACGGCTCAAGGACTGCACACTTCGTTCAATGCTTCTCGCGGTTCTTGGGATCGATGACCGTGACTTCAGAATCTCTCTCTCTCTCTCTCTCTCTCTCTCTCTCTCTCTCTCTCTTTCTATTTCTCTAACTTCCTACTTCTTCTCCCACCCCGTAGCTACACTTAATAGCGCGCGTTTTCCTACTTCGCGCGTACAACGAGAAACTGTTGGACAGAGTCGCCGAGATAAAAAAGAAAAGGAAAAAATAAAAGGAGAAAGAAAAGAAGAAGAAGACGAAGACGAAGAAAAAGACCGAGGGAAAGAGAGAGAGAGAGAGGGGGGGGGAGTAGAGGAGGGGAGGGAAGAAAAAAAGCTTACTCGTGAAATTGGCCGTGAATGAAGATTTTTCAAGGACAACGCGCTCGATCCGTCATACATACATACATACATACATACATACATACATACATACATACATACATACATAGGCCCGCGCTTCCTCGCTAAGTAAGGTCGTTCGGCCTTACTCTTCGCCGAATCGCAAGGTCGTCTTTCAAGACAAGACGAGAACGTACTTCCGCCATCTCTCTCCGAGGCCAAACCCCCCTCCCTCCTCTACCCCACACCCTCTTTTTAACGATTCATCCTTCGAAGTATACCTACTCGGCCTTTTTCTTCTTCTCCTCCTTTTTTTTTTCTTTCTCTCCTTCGTACTTTTTTTATTTTTTTTTTTCTTTTTTTGCGCCCCCCATCTCACCCGACAATCCTATAACTACCTGTCCCCTAGGATTCTTTAATTTCTTAACGAATTTTTTAATCGTGTCTCGATAGTCCCGCCATACTCACATTATGCATATCGATACGTGCATAATCATACGTTATTGATTACAGCGCGCTAATTTTACAAATGACGATTGTTACGAAGACTTCAATAGCATCGTTCGGAAGACGTTCAAATATTCGAGAAATTTTATTGATACGACCGATATTATCGATCTTTTCTTATCGGCCCTCTCGATCGAATCATTTTCGCTATGTAACGATTATTCGTATAGATTGTTTTCGTTCGATTCTGATTCCATTATCGATTACTCGTGCGCGCACACACACGCACGCACGCACACACATGCGTCGTACGCGTTAGACATTTTTTCGATCATAATTATATTCGAGAAAATAGGAAATTCAAAAACAAAAAAGAAAAAAATTATGCGAAATATAAGATCATACTCGTAGTAGTCATATTTCGAGAATTTTGTGAAATGATTTTTAAGATGGGGGGCGGGGGGGAAAGGAAAAAAGAAGAAAAAGGATGCCTGACCAATCGAGATTTATTGCTCGTTGCCTGTGACCGATCGTTCGCTTTAACCTTTCCCCTCTCCCCCCCTCCCCCGATAGACCCACTCCTTTCTCGCTATTTTTCTTTTCTAAAACAAGCCACACCTGCGTGAAATATCTTAGAACGTAACGAGTCCTTTATTATTTTTCCCCGATTACGTTAGAAAATTTTTCAATGGTACCGAGAGACGAGCTAACACAAACGCTATACCCAATTCGTTAAGGTTTTTTTCTTTTTTTTTTTTTCTTTTTTTTTTCTCTTCATAACAGCAAGATAGGTTAAAAGCCTCTTGGTTTACCGCTAATTCTAAACGAGATGGAACGTTCGTGACCGTCCGTTACTACCGTACCATAAATATTTTTCATTTTGACAATGATTGATAAAGCAAAATCTTGAAATTCCTTGGATCTTTCATTATCGTTCCAGAATCGACATGGTTTAACTAATAAGTAATATAAATAATCTTTCTCTCTCTCTCTCTCTCTGTCTCTCTCTGTCTCTGCGTCCGTCTGTTCGTTCGTACACATAAATATTTATACTTGAATACCAAGAGGACGTAGATAGAAAGAAATCTGCTCGGTTTATAGTCACTCTTCGTTCGTTTGCTCTCGGATGAACTACCAACACGAATCGCTTGTGTTCGCGAACGAGAATATCTTTCTAACTAGCATTTGAGATCGGACGGGTATTCGTATTTAGTGACTTCTCATAAAATATTCTCGATCTATAACAGTCCTACAAATAACATTCGTTCTTCGTAGATGTAGTCTCGATAATCGCGTCTCATTCGCACGTGGTTTTCCCAAATGATTTCTCTTTCCGTTTCGTTCCTTTCCCACCATCCTTCCATCCTAATCTACCTCTACCCTATTCTACGGAGCACCATACAGTGTCCTTTGACTCTATAATAATAATAATAATAACAATAATAGTAATATAATAAAAATGGTTCAAATATAAATCATCCCCAATGGAAGAAAAAATTTAATGGACTGAGTTAAACACAGGGATATTGTCGAAGGTGAGATAGAACGCCTATGGAACAATAGTTATTCACTTATCGATGGACACCGAGGAAGGTTTCGAAAGCGTTTGTTTAGTCAAATCCTTATTCATTGTTCGGTGGCAAACAATAACGCGAGAACTAATCGCATTTAAACCGCCGCGGTTTATAATCCCATTGGGATCGTAAAAGTTTTTAAAAGGGAGTACCCCTCTCCTCTGCCTCCTCTGCTCTCGTCCTTCGATCCCCCGCTTCGTCCTAACTATTCCCTCACCGACCATTATCCTCGCTCTCTGACATTAGGAAAGAATGCGAGAACCAACCGATGAACGTACCGACGAAAGCTCGTCCGATTATTCACGGGTTTCCGGACTGTGCCAAATACGGAGAACAAATTCTCTAAGAAACCTTGCGTTTCCCTCGACTGTAGAACCGTTAAGTGATCTCTCTCTCTCTCTCTCTCTCTCTCTCTCTCTCTCTCTCTCTCTCTCTCTCTCTCAATCTCTCTTTTTTTCTTTCTCTTTGGAAAGTAGAGTCCAGTAACAGTTCAGTTTCGATCGGTAACTTTTAGAAATAATAATAATAATAATAATAATAATAATAATAATAATATAATAATAATAATAATAATATAATAATTATAATAATTAATAATTAATAGAAACAATAATAATAATATAATAATAATAATAATAATAATATAATAATTATAATAATTAATAGAAACAATAATAATAATATAATAATAATAATAATAATAATATAATAATAATAATAATAATAATAATATAATAATTATAATAATTAATAGAAACAATAATAATAATATAATAATAATAATAATAATATAATAATTATAATAATTAATAGAAACAATAATAATAATATAATAATAATAATATAATAATTATAATAATTAATAATTAATAGAAACAATAATAACAATAATCATTATTATTATAAATAAATAAATAAATGATCGCGAGATATTCCGATATATCCTCATATCCAATAATATCGAGTACGTCGATCCGTTCCCACCACCCTCCCTACCTCCCCACCACCATAAGAAACCTAAGGGAGAGTTCAGATATACATATATACGTGTAGAGACAAGATATATAACACTACCACATACGTAAGTGTAGGACGAGACCGCATCGTTTCTCCTTGTTTTTCATTTCTCGATTAATCGAGATTGAAAAAAGCGGTTTGCCGCGGTCGTCGCGCGAACGGAAGGGAGGGGGCGGAGAGGGAGGGGCAGGGGCGGGAGGGAGGGGAGTGGTAGTAGTCGAAGTACTCGCTATAAACGACTTGCACCTCAAGAAGTAGCAATGCGAAACAGGACAGCTCGGGGCCGCGGCTAGTAGCACACCATCTCTCTCTCTCTCTCTCTCTCTCTCTCTCTCTAACACTCTATCTCTCTATCTCTATCTATCTAACTATCTATCTTTCTCTCTCTCTCTCTCTCTCTCTCTCTCTCTCTCTGCTCTCGTTCTCCTTCGCCTTGTCTCGTCCCACGAAAGATCTATTTCTCTCTCTCTCTCTCTCTCTCTCTCTCTCTCTCTCTCTCTCTCTCTCTCTCTCGGCCTTTTACCATCCTCGCTCGATTCAGGGTCGTACGGACGATCAAGTTCAACGCCAACGACGATGCAACGCGGCGAGTCTCTCCCCTCACCCCTCACCCCCCCCTCCACCCTTCCGCCCTTGTCCTTCCAATCGTATTTATCCTTCGGCCCACGTCTCCCAGCTCCCATTTTTATCGGCCTCGACCTACGTTAAAATCAATTCTCTTTCGTGGACATTTATCTTTCTTTTCTTTTCTTTTTGCTTTTTCTTCTTTTTTCCTTTTTTTTTTTTTTTTTTTTTGTATTTTTCATTTCCACTTTAACCGCCACGAACAACGCGACCTTTAATTTCGGATCGTTAAAATCATTCGCAGTGTTATTTGTATCCTCGGGCGTGGGGGGGATGGGAAGGAGGGGTACGTTTAAAATGGTGGAAGAGAGATAAAGAAGTACTTTTGACTTATGCCCTTGAACAAAATGGTTCTATTGTGATCGTTTAGAGGAAGAGAGAGAGAGAGAGAGAGAGAGAGAGAGAGAGAGAGAGAGAGAGAGAGATGGATAGAGAAATTGACAGGGTTATTTCGTTTTGCGTCTACCGTAATAATTCTTAAGATCCTTTGCATTCTT
>OU427012.1:3374256-3394256 GCA_911387935.1 Dolichovespula saxonica
CTTTTCTTTTTTCTTTTTTTCTCTCCCTTTTTTTTTTTTTTTTTTTTTTTGTCGAAAAATATCGAATATCCTTTTCGTTTCCAGAGGATACCTCGGGATATTCCAATCGACGGAAAGAACTTCCGGTGTGCAAGCGAGACGGACAGGCAGACGAAGAGAGAGAGAGAGATAGAGAGAGAGAGAGAGAGAGAGAGAGAGAGAGAGAGAGAGAAAGTGGGGAAGGTTCTCATTATTAGCACGACTATCGTCGAATTTCATTCTTGCAAGCGAACGCATAAAGAAATTTCTCATGGGTCCACGAGAACATCCCGGTCATGATCGCCAATCAACGAACGTTCCTTTTCATCTTTTATTTCTTCTCTTTCTTTCTCTTCTATTTCCTTCTATTTTTTTTTTGTCTCGTTCGCTTTTCGTTCTATCCGCGCGAAAACGCGCGTAACTGGATGGTAGAGTGTACGTCGGGGGATGGTGGGGTCTACGAACTCGGGTGGCGCGTGGCAATCAATTTCGTTTTTTTTTTTCTTTTCTTTTATCGTTCGCAAAAATCTTAGTAAACGAGGTGGAGGAGGAGGAGGAGGGAGAAGAACGGTATGGAAGGAGGCCAGACGGTGGTGATGTACACGCGACCGGAGACCTCGTTCGATTGGAAAAGGATTGAGAAAGATCGAGATGGACGATCTCGTTTTTGCGCTTACGAAACGAGAGCAAGGATTAAAAGAGAAAGAGAGAGAGAGAGAGAGAGAGAGAGAGAGAAAATGTGTAATGGAAAAGTCGAATTTTTCTTTTCAAGAACAACGAATATATATATAAATATACATATACATACTTTCGATGCGAAGCTTAGCAGTTGCGAGGGATGGTGGATGGCGAGCGGGCGGGGAAGAAGTTAGGAGATGACGATGGTGGGGCTGTGTCGGAGGGTGAGGAGGACGAGCCCTTGAGGGACCGAAAAGAAAAGATACGAGGAAAAAGGAGGATGAGGATAGTCGTACGAGAATCCGAAAGAGAAAGAGAGAGAGAGAGAGAGAGAGATAGAGAGAGAAACGGAGAAAGATCGTGCGAGATAGAGAAAGAGAGAGATATACAGAGATATAAAGAGAAAGAAAGAGAGAGATAGAGAGAGATAGACTGAGAGAGAGAGAGAGAGAGAGAGAGAGAGAGAGACGGAAAGCGACGGCGCGACGGTCGAGTCGCTCGTTGGCTCGAGCGAGAGGGCACATGGCCTTGGCCGCCGCTGCGGGGTAATTCAGTCAAGGTTTCGGCCGATGAACTTCCTCCCGTTGGGAGGAAGAAGGAGAAGCCTGCCTGCCTGCCTGCCTGCCGGCCGGTCGGTCGACGTCTCGGCGCGTCGGAGTTGGAGGGGAGGAAGGGGCCGGCTCCGTCCAATGGCGTAGCCGCGCGGCCCAACGAGCCGACCTGCGATTGGCTCGGCCGGGGCCCGAGCTCGCGCGAGCGCACTACACGCTCCCTCGCTTGTCAGTGACCTCCAGCATTGAAAATACGATGAACTCTCGTCGGCCGTTCGTCGTCTCTCTCTCTCTCTCTCTCTCTCTCTCTCTCTCTCTCTTTCTCTCTATGTCCCTCTGCCGTTCGTGTATCCGTGTGTATCACTACTACTACTACTACTACTACTACTACTAGTACTAATATACCACTACCACCACTACCACCACTACCACCACTACCATCGTCACAGCCCACTACTCGACTAGCTCTCTTGTATTATTATTATTACTACTACTACTACTACTACTACTACTACTACTACTACTACTACTACTAGCGTGACGTACTAGGTAGTAGTAGTCAGGGCGTAGACATTGTAGATGCTCCTCGGACTGGCACGCAGGCAAGCGAGCACATCAATCCCTCCCCACCAACTCGGCACAACACACAAACACAGACAAAGAGTAAGAGCATGAGAGAGAGAGAGAGAGAGAGAGAGAGAGAGAGAGAGAGAGACATTCAACACAGCAGACGGCCTGTAGAACGACGTAAACGACACGACTACGACGAAAGCTCTCGTCGAGCAAGGGCTGCAGGTATCCAGCACTCGGCAGCAGCGCCGAACTCGAGTCAGAGCAACGCGAACCTCCCTCGAGCGAAGACTTACTTTCACTCTCTCTTCTGCTCTCCGTCTCGTAACGGCAGCGGAACGCCGGTTTCGCGCGTTTGTGTCCGTCCATCCGCACGGCAGGGCCGCGCGCGCGTTCCTCCACTACTCTTCTATAAACCCACGGCTTGTAACCTCGGCTCCGGGACAGATCGCACCTGCCTTTCGAGCTGGCATCAACCAACGTTCTCGCGATCGTCATGAGTATAACTCGACGGAGTCATGCCGCGTTATTTTACGTCGTTGTCGTCGTCATCGTCGTCGTCGTCGTTGCCACTGCCGTCGTCGTCGTCGTCCTCGTCGTCGTCGTCCTCGTCGTTGTCGTTGTCGTTGTTCGCGTCTTGTCGTGCACAGTGCGTCGTGAACCAATGATAGAAATATAGGGATACGGAAGTATAAAAGAAAAAAAAAAAAAAAAGAATAAATAAATAAAAGGGAAATAAAAAATAAAAAAAAAAGATAAAGAATTGGAGAAGGGAAAGAGGGAGATAGATAAGGTGACAGTGAACAAGGGGAACACATAGTGCAGACGAATATTGTACGTAACTACGTCGCAGTGTATAGTGTGCTATAAGTGACAAAGTGAACTGAATTGTGAAAGATATGGATTAGATATATATATACATATATCTATACACACACACACACACATACATATATATATATATATGCATGTAGATAGTTAGATAGATAGACAAATTAGTTTTTTCTTCGATTCGACGAAAGATGATACTTACGGCAGACAGTAGCATTCAAGGGGCTTTAGCTACACCACCGGAGTCACCGATCTCCGGATCGTCAAGAGCCTCGAGTGTCTCGCGTATGTCCTGCGTATCTCAGGGCATGTCGAGTCCCTATCACGTTGCTCAGCTGCCTCATCGTCTCAGTCCTAACATGCCCACTATGGATTCGACCGTGTCCTCGGCTAAACCCGAGCCCGAACTAAATATAGGTACGATTGATCCAACGAATTTTCCCGATCGATCGTTATCAACACGATCCAATCAACGGATAAGGGATATACGTATATATATATATATATTTGTGCATGGCATATACAAAAGTGCAACGTCTTCGTAGATCCCTCTAAAAATATCCCAATGTTTTTCTTCCCTCTCACCAAATACAACCCACCCACCCCGTCCACCATTACCCCACCCAAACCTGAACCCGATTCCAAACCCGAACCCAACCCAACCCCCGCCTTGTGATAGCGCAGTGAAAGCGGAAAGTTGTAACGCGCCGATGCTGTAACTCGCTGCGAGAGAGGAGAAAGTGTTCTTCTTTCTCTCCCACCTTTCTCCGCGAGTCTCGCGCGCGTCCTCTCTCTCTCTCTCTCTCTCTCTCTCTCTCTCTCTCTCTTTCTCTCTCTCCGTTCTTCTACTCTCTTCAACGTGCATCATCGTTAGACCCGCGTATCTCAAAGACCCTGATTCGATACTAATCCCTACAAACATATTATATATGTTTATGAATGTATATATATATATTTTTTGTTTTTCTTTCAGAATTCGATGGAACCACAGTACTCTGTCGCGTTTGTGGTGACAAGGCCTCCGGTTTTCATTATGGCGTTCATTCCTGCGAGGGATGCAAAGTAAGTTATAATATTTTCTTTCCTGTCTCTCTTACCTCTATTTTTTTTTCTTTTTTTTTTTGCCCTCCATTTTTCCTTCCTCGCGATTTACAACAAGAGGTTCGACACTCTCGTGTTTCATATGCCGACGAAGCGAATGACGATTCGATACTTGATTTCTATCTATATATATAAAAAAAAAAATATATATATATATATTTGTATATATATATTTCGTTTACTCATTTTCATTCGTTCAATTCTTTCATGACACCACGTAATACGATCGACGGAATTTGAACTTTTGTATTTGGCTTGTGTATCGTGTGTCTTTTATTTCTATCGTCGACTCTTGTCACGGACGAAAAAAAAAAAAAAAGAAAAAAAAAAAAACGTAAGGAGGAAGAGACGACGACATATTTGCTGACTGCGTTACGTGTCCGGGACATTCGAAAGTCCTTCGAAAAGTATCGAATTCGTCGTCGTGCCGCTCGCGTCTCGCGTCTCGCGTCTCACGAAGCGGACGAAAATGCCCAGGAAGCGTGAGCGATGTGCGAACGAGCGAGAGAGAACCGTCCAAGGTCGCGGAGAGGTGTTATCGACCGAGAGGAACTCGGCCTTGGACACACGGAAATCGGACGGATGTATGTAGGTACACCTAACCGCGATCTCTCGAGGTTGTTTTTACCATCTTCTCTCTCTCTCTACTGTATTTACTTTATTCCTCTCTCTCTCTCTCTCTCTCTCTCTCTCTCTCTCTCTCTCTTCGTCGGTCTCTTTTGTATATACAAAACCGATCACCGCCCTTGCTCGATCTTCCGTAATACCACGAAAATACATTGAACGACGAAAACGACAAGTTCTCGTTTTACGTCCGGTCGTAAGGGCAACGAGTATGCTTCAGAAATACCTAAGCACGATACAAACTGGATAGAAACCTTGTTGGTCATTCGCGATCGTATTCGTAAAGAGAGAGAGAGAGAGAGAGGGCTCCGGCTTATTTCTATTTCGAGGGCAAATAATAACAAAGGGAACCACGGTTGGTGGTTACATAAGAAGGAAATCGAAAGAAAGATATTTGGCAAATTTTTAGGACGATCTATTTCCTTTTCTCTCTCTCTCTTTCTATTTCTCTCTTTCTCAGAGGAACCTTTTAGAGTTTTTGGAAAAACATGGGGAGTATAGTAAGAGAGAGAGAGAGTGCAGGTAGGTAGAGTCCTTCGGGCGTTTCGAAGGGCTACCTTCGTAAGGAGTCCTTTGTGTCGGTGGTTTGCGTGTGGCTACACGTTTCTCGGAACTGTTACCGAAGGATGTTAAATATAATGGAGAAAAACGGGAGCGCGCGCGCGCGATTCGTTTTCATGAAAAATTCAAAGGTCGCATTAACCATAAAAGCCAACAAGATTTGTCGGACGATATTATTTTGACCACGTAACGTTTGTCAAATTCGTAATAAATAGACGAAAGGTACGAGAAAGGCTAAAACATTCACTGTTCGTGGAGTGATGTTCGGTGGCAAAAAGTAAAAGGAGGGAAATCTAATGATGGTTGGGGAGAGGGCCAGGGCTAGGGGCTAAAGGGCGGCGGTGGGGGAGTAGGAGAAGGAGGATGAAGGGAGGGGAGGAGGGGAGGAGGAGGAAGAGGAGGAGGAGGAGGAGGAGGTAACAGCTAGGACTCGCAAAATCGTTTAGCGTAGCCTCCGAATGCCCCAGTAGCATCTCCACCACCACCACCACCACCACCACCACCACTACTACCACCATCACCATCATCACCACCACCACCACGGTCGTAGTTACCGCCACCATCGACCGTTTTACCACCTCCAGGTTCGATCGTACCGACATGGTGGAGGTGGTTGCCTCGCCAGGTGCCGCGTTTCTCGATCGGTTCGGCTCTCGCAGATATGTTCCGACCGTGGTACGGTTTACTTCGAACATTTCTCTTCAATCCAGAGATACGACGAACTTCGTGTTTTACTATTTCCTCTTTTCTCTCTCTCTCTCTCTCTCTCTCTCTCTCTCTCTCTCTCTCTCTTATTTCTTTTCCCTTTTCTCGGAGGTTTACCTGAATGAAAAGGAAAGAGGATGGCACGGTGGTAGTATTAAGCTTACCCACAGGAATGATCGACTTTGGCCGGTGAAAAATCTTCAAAAGCGGCTAGAATCCCCGCGGCTTGGTGGTGGTACCCGTCAAAGGGAGAAAGAGAGAGAGAGAGAGAGAGAGAGAGAGAGAGAGAGAAAGAGATCCGAGGAAAGAGAGAGTGACCAAGCAGCTTCCGAAAACCCTCGGAGAGGATGATTATCTTTTCGACCAAGAAAAAAGAGAAAGTAGATACATCCGAGATTCGATAGAGGATAATCTATGGAGCCACTTTGGAATGCGTTTCTCAAAGATCTTTCCCAACGTTTACGGTTGTTTCTCTCGCTCTCCTTTCTTTTTTTTTCTTTTTTTTTTTTTTTTCTTTCTCTCTTTCTCCACTACTAACGCGATCGAGATCGAAAGGGTGAGTCAAGAGAAACGGTAAAGAATGAAAAATCGATCGACTTCGGCAAGACAAAAGAAATCGATTTTTCATAATGACGTTCGTCCATATGGGTTCATTAATTAGGCCCCGAATGAAAACGATAATGCCGGAGTAAGAAAGATAGAGATAGAGACATGTAGATAAATAAATAGATAGATAGATAGATATAAAGAGAGAGAGAGAGAGAGAGAGAGAGAGAGAAGGGGAGATCGTTCGGTGTTCGTACGACAAGGAGAAGGTTCATGGACTCGATCAACCGGTACATCATCACTACCGTATCTTTCTCTATCTCTCTTTCTTGTTCTCGAAGCGGTCGTGAGAAAAAAGGACTAGGCTGACCGGGTAGCCAGCCCGATTGACTAGGTCAGTAACTTACGGGTAGGAGAGCGTAGGAGAGACGCGCAGGAGCTCTCCGCCGCCGTAGGAGGCGCTAAGCCAGGAGCCACCGGACGGTGAATCTCTTTCCCCGAGTGTGACCTAGCCGCTAGCGGTAGAACGTGGTCCCCTCGCAGCAAACCGGTGGCGGAGGAGAGGGGCCCCGTGGAAAGGGAAGAGAACGCGGAAGAGCGTCCGACAGAGAGATAGAGATAGAGATAGAGAGAGAGAGAGAGAGAGAGAGAGAGAGACATAGAGATATCTTTGAGACTAGGTCGCTCGGTCGTACTACTGTTGCACTACTATTTCGCCGTATGACGACTAACGACTACGAGTTTGCCATCTTGAAACTCCTTCTCTTCTTCCATATCTTTTCCTATCACGGTTAATCTTCTTCTATCCCAGCGAAAGCCCTGAAATCGTTAACTTGCTACGAGGCCACCACCGCCACCACCACCACCATCACCACCACCACCACCATCGAATTGTCTCTACGCGTCGTCGTTCCCTTCGATTTTTCTTCTTTCCCTTCCTTCCTTACTTTCCAAATTAAAACTTACCCCAACCTATTCCGACCGTCCTTTCCCTTCCTAAAATTATTCCATCCTCCCAGACGAAATGAACCCAAGAGATAAATCTATTCGCGTAACTGGCCGCGACGTAATAAAATTTCCATCGAAGCAAAATATATACGTACACATATATCGCGTGTCCGGGGATTCCGAAAACGTTTGAACGTCGACATTAAAATATATCTTTTAGGGGATATTACGAGATTATAATAGAACCCTTACTTTATCGTGGAACAGTGGATGTTCCTCTTTAAATCTTTTCGCGTGGAAGTGAAACGTTGCGGAGTCGTTTACGGGCTCTCGCTCGCTCGCTCGCTCGCTCGCTCGCTCGGTCGGTCGGTCGGTCGGTCGCGCGCGCGTGCGCGCGCACTCGCGCGCTCGCGTCCGACGATTTTTCCGGAGGGTTGAAAGCAGGCGAGAGCGGTGCATTAACCCTCCGGTCGTCGACCCCCGAGCCAGTTACGTCACGTGGCTGCTGCTCCCCCGCCATTGCTTCCTCCCCGTCCCTCCTCTTCCTCCTTCCTACTCCTTCTTAACCTCCCCCACCCCACCCTCCGACCGTACCGTCCCCCCCCGCCCGCCCCCCTATCGCGCCATCTCTCTCTTTCTCTCTCTCTCTCTCTCTCTCTCTCTCTCTCTCTCTCTCCATTTTCTTTCGCTCCCTCTTTCTCCGCGAGAGAGAGAGAGAGAGCACAGCGTCATTTTTGATGTCGTAACGAGTCGTGATCTCATTTTCATTTGATTGCGCGGGTATTTCGGTGCTCTCGCTTGAGGTTACTGACCCCGGTGCATCTACTTTAGAATCGGGTCAGTCGCTTATTATCGTGGTAGGTGTACTCGCTCGCAGCACCCGACCACCACCATCACGGGTATTTCTCTCTCTCTCTCTCTAATTCTCGATAGCTAAAGATAACAGATAACTCTTGGTTATCCGGTCAACTTTAAACCGAACCAATGGCGGATAAAACGATTCACCAATAACGATCCTCGTTATAGATACGTCCTTACGTTTCGTCGTTCGACGTTGTTATTTTAACTAACGGAAAGACGCATGAAGGATTACCCAGCTAAAAGAGAAAGTTTCATATTGTTAGACGTTTCGATACCCATTTTCTAGGCTTTCGAAATGCTCGGTTGTTCATCGACAAAACCGTGATCTTTTTCCGATCGAACGTCAGGATCATCGACGACGTTAACGATGACGACGACGATGACGACGACGATGACGATGACGATGACGGCGGAAAGATGGGTGGATTTTGAGTGGCTGTGCACCACTATCAGTTACGAGAAAGAGAGTGAGAGGTGGGGTGCGACGAGAGAGAGAGAGAGAGAGAGAGAGAGAAAGAAAGAAAGAAAGAAAGAAAGAGAGATGGAGCGGGCGAACGGCCGGGCAGGCAGGCAGGCAGGCAAGCAGGCAAGCAAGCAAGCAAGCAAGAGGACGGGGACGAGCGGGCAAGCGGGCGGGCGGGCGGGCGGGCGGGCGGACGGTCGTGCGGGCAAACGAGCGAGCGGTTAATGCCCTCTGTGCACAAGTTCTGTGGCGGAGAGTGTCGCGAGCGGAGTGACGCGCGTGTTGCGCGCATGCGCGCGAGTTACGTACGTCACCGTTACTCCGTTTGGTCTCTCTTTATCTCTCTCTCTCTCTCTCTCTATCTCTATCTATCTCTCTATCTCTCTCAAACTCTTCCCTTCCGAAAGCAACTTCTCCTCCATGCACCACCTCCAGTACCTCCTTGGAGAGTCGACTAGCTCTCTCTCTCTCTCTCTCTCTCTCTCTCTCTCTCTCTCTTTTCTTTCTTTCTTTCTTTCTTTCTTTCTTTCTCTCGAACTATATCCCTACTCCACGATATCGGTGCAGCAGCAACAGCAGCAGCAGCAGCAGCAGTCGCGCGCTCCGGTCGTTGGCCCCGCGAGAGCACGTCGTGCGTACGCGCGCGCACGCGCACGCGCACGCGCTTGGGCGCGAGCGTAGCCGATGCACGTACTTACTTACTTACTTACTTACTTACTTACTTACCATCCGCTGGCACGTATTATGCGCGCATAATGCGCGCACGTTGCCACGGCGCCTCCGCCGCCGCCGTCGTCGTCGTCGTCGTCGTCGTTGTTCGTCGTCGTCGTCGTCGTCGTCGTCGTCGTCGTCACCGAGCGCGCGCTTCTTCTTCTTCCTCTTCCTCTTCCTCTTCTTATTCTTCTTATTCTTATTCTTCGTCCTACACGTTCCACCGCGTGTCCTCCTCCGACGCGACGGTATTCCCTCGCGATTATCTCGACGCGATACGACCTATCTCTTTCTCTCTCTCTCTCTCTCTCTCTCTCTCTCTCTCTTTCTTTCGGTTTTTTTCATTCTCTCGAACGTTCGGTTTCGCGATACATCGTCCAGGACCACGCGAGTCAGTCCCGCGGTAACTTTAATCGTATCAATCGCCCGGTATTAAGTGTCGAGTGTTACTTTAGTTGACTTTTCCTATCGTTCGTTTCCACGTTTCCTTTTATTCTTTCTTTCCTTTTTTATGTTTTTTTTTTTTTTGGTTTTTTTGTGAGAAAACTTACTCGAAGAACGGTGAGTGAATTTTCCCCTTGTTTCTTCTTTCCTTTTCTTTTTTTTCTCCCTCCCCTATCTTTTTATCGTTCGTTCGTTCGTTCGTTTTTTTCATCATTGGGAGATATCGTTAACGTGCGTATACCACTGTTAGAAGAGGAACCATGGATCTTGGATTAATTTCGATCGTCCTTGTACACGAGGGTACGTTATCTATAAAATCGAATCAATATATATATATATATATATATATTAGAATATTATTTAGAATATTATTTATCGAACGTCGCGTATGACCGTTAATCGATCCGATCCGATATGGATCGACGACGATCGATGGAACGTTTCGAAAAAAAGGATTTCTTTTTTTTTTTTTTTTTTTTTTTTTTATCATTAGATCGTCCGATTGCTACGGACCTTTGGATCGTTCTTCGTCGTGCTTTTTTTTTTTATTTTTCTTTTTTTTTTTTTTTTTCTTTTACGTACGACGCTTTTAAAGATCTTTCGAAGATAATCAGATAGTGACAATAGTCTGGTTGTTATTTCGGAATGATTTTACGGATAAAACGGATTTCACCTTGCGAATTATTTTACGCGCGACGACGACTATTGTCGTGAAGATTAAAGGGGAGTAAAAAGAGGAACAGAAATAGAAACGGAAACAGCAAAAGCGCGCGGGAGAAGGTGCGAGTGAAAAGTGGTCGTCTTCGTCTTCGTCTTAGTCTTAGTTTTCGTCTTCGTCGTAGTCGGCCCTCGTCTGACCCGTTCGAGGGTGAATATAATACACACACACGGTTTAAGAGATCGATGCTCCGCGTTCTACCTCTACCGCGCGACCTCTCTTCCACCCAGTGGTACGAAGGGTTCAACGGGGGTTGCTGCCCTCGTCCGGGCAGCGCGCGCGCGCCTAACTTGGATTTTCGACTCTTCGGTGAGTCCATTGTCGTGGGTTGCGCCTTTACGATCGCAATAACCGGATAATCCGACTACGAGAACCCCCTCTAACCCACCCACCCACTCACCCCCCAAAATCTTTACGGTTCTGGCTTACATGACTTTCTTTCTTTTTCTTTTTTTTTTTTTCTTCTTTTTCTTTTTCTACGACTACGTCGACAGGTCGAATGTTGACTCAGGCTCAAAAGGGAGTCCCAGGTGTATCTGGTTATTTTCTACGATCGAGCGAAGATCGACGACGGTCTTTTGATGATCTTAGAGAGAGAGAGAGAGAGAGAGAGGGATAGAAAGAAAAACAAAAAGAAGAGAAAAGAAAAAAAAATCGAAACGAAATTAAACGTAACGCTTAATAAGAATTACATTTACTTTCTATCTATCGATTCTCGATTGATTGAGGTAACAAAGAAAGAAAGAGAGAAGGAAGGAAGGAAAGAAAAAAAAAGGAAATGATGATTAATATAGACCGTAAGAGAGAGATTAGCTAGGTTGAATGAATCAACGTGACTCAAACGTTATTGCCATTTTCGAAGCCTTGACACGTGCCACCGGCCGAATCATCCTAGAGCCCGTTCCGAAGTACTTTTGTTCGAGATTAAAAGAATTAAGAGAGATAGATAGATAGATAGATAGATAGATAGATAGATAGAGGACTGTCGTCGGTACGCGTTAATTAAATTTTTCTTTTCATCCGTCGTATCGACGATTGACCGAGAAAGAGAGAGAAAGAGAGAGAACGGGGATTTTTAATCATACGATCGGACTTGACGAAATTAGTCATTGTTTATGAAGTTACTGGAATAGCCGGCCAATCGAAACGATCGAGAAAGAGATTCGTGGAAGAGTTAGCGTATTCCACGAGTAGAAGAAGCCACTTTGGTTCATTGACTTGCGCGAAGCGCGAAGATGCAACGGTACATCGTTCTCTCTCTCTCTCTCTCTCTCTCTCTCTCTCTAACTATCTATCTATCTATCTCTCTCTCTCTCTCTCTCTCTATCGCGCGCGCGTTCGTCTTCGTCGTCGAAGCGAAGTTGAGGTAGGCGAGGTCGCGGCGTGTGCACGGGCTGCTCTGACGTCACGCGAGAGTCACTCGCGAACGAGTCCTAAGCGTATACGGGCGTGTGCATGCCATGTCTTTTCTCGCTAGCGTAGCTTGCGTTCGCGCTTGCGCTTCTACCGAGTTCAACGACGACGACGACGAACGTTGACGACGACGAGGACGACGACGACGACGACGACGACGACGACGACGGCGACGGCGACGACGTCTACGCGCCGATAGTTACGTAAGCGAGGTCGTTGACCGATAGCCCGCCGGGAAATCCACCCGCCATGACCTACCTTCCTCTTCGTCATCATGTCGAGAACCGATCCTCTCTCTCTCTCTCTCTCTCCCCCCTCTTTTCTCTCTCTCTCTCTCTCTCTCTCTTTCTCTTTCTTTCCCTCTCCCCTTCTCCCCACCCCCAAATCATTTCCCAGTTTGAAAATGCGAATCGAACTCTCTCGTTACTTTTCACTCCCCATTCCTTATATATATATATATATATATATATATATATATATATATATAAATATTTTTTTTTCTTTTTCTTTTTCTTTATATATATATTAAAGGAGATACGATATAACGCCGATATGAATATACCGATAGGGTAATACCATTACAGATTCTACGATCCGATAACTTTCGGAAATTCTACGGCTATGAATAATATCGGCGCTATAAATTCTTTATTAAGATTTATTTCCCCACCTTTCTCTCTCCCCACCTCTCGACCACCCACCCCCTCCCACCGTCGAAATGATAAAATTACATATTACGAGGGATAAGAAAATATGTATGTATATATATATATGGATCTTTAACGGGTAAACGGATGGATTATTTTCGAGTAATACTTTCTTCTCCATTTGGAGACAGTACTTTGACCGGAATCGGTATGGAATCGGAGTTATTAAGAGGGCTCGAGAGGGTTGCGAGCGAGCGAGCGAGCAGAGCGGAGCGGAGCGTAGGAACAAGGGAGGGAGGAGAGGTAAAGGGAAGGAGGAGGAGGAGGAGGAGGAGGAGGAGGAGGAGGAGAAGGAGAGGAGGTGGGGAAAGAACCCGTTAGTAGAGCGTTCGGAAGGCGCGCGCAAACCTCCGTGCTCGTTGCTGCGAGAAAAGGAAGACAAATATCGTGGATCGCGGGTATGTGTGTGTGAAAACGAGAGAGAGAGAGAGAGAGACGAAAGAGCGAGCGAGAACGAGCAAACGAACGAACGTACGAACGAACGAACGTACGTACGAACGAACGTACGAACGACGAGCGAGCGAGCAAGCGAGCAAGCAAAGGGGGACTCTCACTTTCACGCGGTGAACTGCGGGTGAACGTCCGGGAATTGGGTCAGAGGACCCCCACCCCGTCGCGCCAGAGGCAATGTGCCGAGGCTCTATGCTCTCTGTGCTAGAAAGAGCCAGTCTACAGCCAAGCCTCGATACAAACGGTCGCTTCTTTCTTCCGCCGAAAATCGCTCCTCGTTGCCGATGTGACAACGCGCACCTTTTATCGCTAATAATATAAGACGATTCGTTTCTACATATACATATATATATATGTATATTTATATATGTATATGTATGTATCAATGTGTACGAGTATATTCGACCGAAAGATATTCTCTATCTATTTTGTGATCGTGAGCTAGAGAGAAATAGATAGATATATATATATATAGATAGATAGAGAAAGATATCGAGAGTAGAGTATAAAGGAGATATAATTTCGCATTTTTGCGTTTAGACAAATAAAAACGTGGCCGGGCGTGAACGTGAGCGCGAGCGCGAGCGCTAACGCGCGCTTAAATATTCGCGAATACGTTAATAACGCGAAGGAAGAGTAGAGATTCGTTAATTCGGGGTGAATTAATGGGGTGCCTGTGCGAGTGCGAGCTGGCCACCCCGCGCTCGGGGACCGATTGTTCCTCGGGGTCCTCATCGGACAGCGACGGTCAAACTGACGAGGGTTTCGTTGGTGATTCGCAGGGATTCTTTCGCCGTAGCATCCAGCAGAAGATACAGTATCGGCCCTGCACCAAGAATCAACAGTGCAGCATCCTGAGGATCAACAGGAATCGCTGCCAGTATTGCCGTTTGAAGAAGTGCATAGCGGTCGGCATGAGTCGCGATGGTGAGTACCTTTTATTATGTTTTTTTTTTTTATATCTTCTACTTCTTTCTCCTCTTTTCTTTCTTTTATTTCTTATCATCTTATTTCCTCTTCTCATTTTCATCTTTCGATTCTTATCTCAACGAGCCAACGCGTCCATAGAACTCGATTTACGGGAATAAGGGCGACGAGTATAACGCGTAACGTTAGAACGCTAGTAAAACGGGGGCGGGGAGCGGTGGGGAGGGGCGGGAGTATCGCGCGAAGGAACGAGGAAAAGAAAAAACCAAAAGAAAAAAGAAAAAAATCCGTGCGATTTTCCCGCGACCGATGGCGTCGTTTCTTGAAACTTCGTACCTTTTAAAATTTAGATTGCCAGGTCATTGACCGTTTGCGTAACGCTGTTCCCCGTCACACGGCGCAGGGGTGTCGCAACGGGCGAAAGTGGCCGCTTCGCCGTTCGAGAAAGCAGCGCCAGCACGATTATCCCGCGATTGGTGTAACGAGTTCGCTTTCTTTTTGAAATACTTGTGAAAGCTTCGGCCCGCGCCTTCTTATTTCTACTTATTTCTTCTTCTACTACTACTACTACTACTACTACTTTTTATTTTTATTTTTATTCCTTCCTTCCTTCCTTTCTTTCTTCCTTTCTTTCTTTCTTTCTTTCTTTCTTTCTTTCTTTCTTTCTATCTTTCTTTCTTTCTTTCTTTCCTTCTTTCATCCTTTCTAAGGCGGTCGATAATAAGGCACTATTCGCGGCGATACGACGAGTACCTACGAGGAGGTCGTTGACCCCGAGTACGATTCGAGCCAATTTAGATTAAGACCCCCTTCGGAGGAGTTCGAAAATAGAAACGGGCTAGAAATAGAAATATCTCTTTCTCTCTCTCTCTCACTCTCTCGAGAAAAAGAGAGAGAGAGAAATAGAGAGAATATTCTCGAGATCGTCGAACGTAACCGCTCGTACAATATTATTAATCCTCGTCGTAATCTAATAATAATTTTAATTAACTTTATCGTCGCGTCATTCGAATTCCATGGAATGGAGAACTAGTTTCTTATAAAGAAAAAAAGAAGGAAGAGAAAGAATCGGATCGAAATTTATTTTTCATTAATACATTAACAACACACGTAAGATAAGAGGGAAACGTAGAAGGCAAAGCTCTCTCGGGGTCAATAATCTCTCTCTCTCTCTCTCTCTCTCTCTCTCTCTCTTTCTCGCGAGTCGTAGCTCGGCTCGCGGCTAAGTCGAGTCCGTAGAAAGAGTACCGCTACGTGCCGCTACATCCCCGGTGACCCTCGCGGCTACCCTCCCTCCACCCTCCATCTCCTCCTCCTCCTTATCCCCATCATCATCATCATCACCACCACCACCATCACCACCACCACCACCACCATCACCACTCTAACGCTATCTCTTCCGTCGCACGGAACGAGCAGCAGCAGCCTCTCCCTCCCACTCCTCGCGCGGTGACGAGCGCAGCGAGAGTGCGCGCTGCTCCCTGGACGCGTTAGCGTCGCGTGGCGCTAAACGTCGTGCGGAGACCTCGCGAACTTTGCTTACTCCCACCATCGGCCCTGTTACCCCCACTCTTCGCGCGACTCACCTGCCGGTGGTGGTGGTGGTGGTGGTGGTGGCGCATGCTCGCGACGTTGGCCGAAGGCTCATTCCGCGAGCGGACGTCGCCGCGGTTACGTCGCTCGCGGATGGACTTCTTCTATACACGCACGCACGCAAGACTACCCCATCGATATGTTGCCAATACGAATACAAGTTCTCTCGTTTTATTTTCCGAGATGAAGATCCTTTCGCGAATTGAAAGATAAAGAGATATTATCGATACATATTATTATTATATTATCATTATCATTATTATCGCTATTATTATCATGTCACATTAGAAAGGATATATATAAAAAAATAAAAAAGAATAATGAATGTTCCCATCGGATCGATAACTTTGATCTTTTCTATCCAAGTATATAAAGAAAACTCGTGCATACTTATATAGAACTTTGTTTTCCTCCCTATGATTTTGTTTTCGCTTTATCTCTCTCTTTCTATCGTGTACCTAACGAGTCTATCCTTAGATCAAGGACATCTCTCTCTCTCTCTCTCTCTCTCTCTCTCTCTCTCTTTCTCTCTCTTCCCTTTTGCCTCCTCTAGGCGCAGGCGTTCGTTCGTTCGTTCGTTCGTTCGTTCGTCCGCCCTCCCGCCAGTCAGCCAGCCAGCCAGCCAGCCAGCCAGCCAGCCAGCCAGCCAGCCAGCCAGCCAGCCCGTCCGTCCTTCTCTCTCGTGTTGACCGCTACGCTCGACGAGTACGTTCGCTGCTATATAGGCTATATAGGTCGGCGGTACGCCTCGCGCGGCTGTCGCTGAAAGCAAGTTCAAGGCCAAAGGCTCGGCAAAGGCCACAATCGCGTCGGCGGTGCCGCGGTGGTGGCGGTGGTGGTGGGGCGTCTTTGATGGCTGAATAAGTGGAGGGGCTGTTGAACGCAAGTCGCGGAACATCACTCAGTCGGCGGTGATGCTGTCTCGCGTTTGCACGCGTCGTTCCGTCCCGCTCGGGTCTTTCAAGAGCACATAAAGTAAGCGGACGTATTCGAAGCGCGGCGTGCGTCGCGTGTCCCGCCAAACCGAGCTGCCGATTTCTTATAATTTGTTTTTCTTCTTCTTCTTATACTATTACTACTACTCCCTCCCGGTCCTCCGGAGTGACTTGTCCGGCGCCGTTCGAGTCAGCCTAGATCGAAGAGATCGTCGAATAAATATATAAAGACGTTTTACATTACGATAAGTTATACTTTGTTTTCGTCGGTTACGAGGGAGGGTACCATAAACAAAATCGGTCGACGAACCGCACAACGATCGGGGATATTATTATTTTTTTTTTTTTTTTTTATATATACATATATACTCTCTTGTGCGCGTCAGTCGGTGGTGTTCTATACGTTCTCGGAAATAATCGATAATCGAGTAAAATAACCAAAGAGGATCGGCGTTGTTTGTTTTTGTTTTTCCTCTCCTTTTTTTTTTTTTTTTAATCCACGCGTTTCCCTCGACCGTCATGGGAGACGAGTTACCTATTCTCAAAGGAATCCTCAATGGAGTCGTGGATTATCATAATGCACGTAGGTTGCTCGATGGATCTCTCTCTCTCTCTCTCTCTCTCTCTCTCTCTCTCTCTCTATCTCTATCTCTATCTCTATCTCTATCTATCCATATATCTATCTCTTTTTAACGCTCTCGTGTCCTCCGTCAAAAAATTCTACAACGAGGTCGCTTTACTTTCTAACCGAAGATTCGTACCGTGCTAACTTTCGTCTCGGTGCGAGAAAGTCGTGCGCTTTCACCCTTCGACGTGAAGTCTTTCTTTTCCTTTTGTTTTTTCTTTCTCTTTTTTTCCTTCCTTCCATTTTTTTTCCCTTCTTCCTCCTCTTCTTTCTCTCCTCGCGGATAAAGAGCGGGCTCACGACGGTCAACCGTCGACGTATCAACCGATTAGCAGGCCGCGTCACGCGAGCACCGATATGTGCACGTCGAGGAAGGTCGACCGCGTGAATCATTCTCGTCCATCGATCGCATTGACAGTGTTTAACGACTCTTCTCTCTCTCTCTCTCTCTCTCTCTCTCTCTCTCTCTCTCTCGCTCTCTCTCTCGCTCTCTCTCTCGCTCCGTTTTTCCTCTCCTATCGACCTTTACGCTAGTCTAATCCTTGGCGCTTCCGTTTTCGGTTACAGCGGTGCGATTCGGCCGCGTGCCCAAGCGCGAGAAGGCCAGGATTTTGGCTGCCATGCAGCAGAGCTCCCACAGTCGCTCTCAGGAGAAGGCAGTAGCGGCCGAGCTGGAGGACGAACAGCGTTTACTAGCCACCGTCGTCCGGGCTCACCTCGACACATGCGACTTTACCAGGGACAAGGTCGCGCCCGTTCTCGCGAGAGCACGAGAGACACCGAACTACACGGCCTGTCCACCGACCTTGGTAAGAATGAATTTTTCACGATTACGACTCGAACGTAAATATTGATAGGCACGAGGCATCCCCCACGAAGGAGGAGTGGTGGGGTGGGGGGAATGTGTCGGGATTTTATGCCTCGGTATATACGAGAAATATCTCTTTAATCTTCAAACGTGCGTTACCGTTTAACGAACGTATTCCTATTCCCAAACCCACGAAACCTTTAACTCCGATCCGATCCGATCCGATCCGATCTATTTGGAAATATCGTTACATACCCGGTCGTCCTCGAAACTCGAAGCGATTGAGGAAGAGCAACCGGAACGCGGAGGACGACCGGTGTCCCGGTGTGATTCGCTATTCCCGAATAAAACGATCGTTTTGATCAACTCCGATTAAATATCGTCTCTAGTGTCGTCCCAGTGACCTCGCACGTTTGTTTTTTTTTCTTATGTCGACAGGCATGCCCGCTGAATCCGAATCCTCAACCACTGACCGGCCAGCAAGAATTGCTTCAGGATTTCTCAAAGAGGTTCTCGCCGGCTATCCGTGGCGTCGTGGAGTTCGCCAAGCGCATCCCTGGATTCAGCCTGCTGGCTCAGGATGACCAGGTCACACTATTGAAGGCAGGCGTCTTCGAGGTCTTACTCGTTAGGCTGGCCTGCATGTTCGACGCTCAAACGAACAGCATGATATGCCTTAACGGTCAAGTGTTGAAACGCGAATCCATCCACAACAGCAGCAACGCGAGATTCCTAATGGACTCGATGTTCGATTTCGCCGAAAGGGTCAACTCCCTGCGGCTGTCGGACGCCGAGCTCGGATTGTTCTGCTCGGTGGTCGTAATAGCAGCGGACAGACCGGGACTACGCAATACCGAACTCGTCGAACGTATGCACAACAAGTTGCGCAACGCGCTGCAAACGGTACTCGCCCAGAGCCATCCCCAACATCCGGATATATTGAGGGAATTGTTGAAAAAGATACCCGATCTAAGAACGCTCAACACATTGCACTCGGAGAAGCTACTCGCGTTCAAGATGACCGAGCAACAGCAGCAACTCCAGGCGCAACAGCAACAGCAGACGCAACACGTGATAGCGACGAATCAACAACAACAACAACAACAACAGCAACAACAGCAACAGCAACAACAGCAACAACAGCAACAGCAACAACAGCAAACGCAATCGGGTCAGCAACAGCAGGCACAGCAACAACAACATTGGCCGATGGAGGAGGAACCTCCGGCTTCTTGGGGTTCGGCCTCGGACGTCACCCTCGACGAGGCAGTGAAGAGTCCGCTCGGTAGCGTCTCGAGTACCGAGAGTACCTGCAGCGGCGAGGTAGCCTCCCTGACGGAGTATCACCACGTCGCGGCGACGCCGAGCGGGCATCACGCGTCGAGCGCACCCCTTCTCGCGGCGACCTTAGCCGGTGGTTTGTGTCCGCATCGTAGACGCGCCAATTCCGGTAGCACGAGTTCCGGCGAGGACGAGTTACATCGCGGTACCTTGAGCAAGACGCCTCAGCCACCTCACTGTCCGCGTTTCCGCAAGTTGGACTCGCCGAGCGACAGCGGAATAGAATCCGGCACCGAGAAGCCCGACAAGCCGGCGAGCAGCAGCGCCAGCAGCGCACCGACCTCGGTATGCTCGAGTCCGCGCTCCGAGGACAAGGAGGTCGAGGACATGCCGGTACTGAAGCGCGTCCTACAGGCGCCACCCCTCTACGACACGAACTCGTTGATGGACGAGGCGTACAAGCCGCACAAGAAGTTCCGTGCCCTACGTCAAAAGGACAGCGCCGAGGCCGAGCCAGCGGTGGTCGTCCAACACTCCCAATCTCAGTTACACCTACACCTGACCTCCCCCCCGGCACGAAGTCCCTCGAATCCAACTACCCAACCAACCTGCCCGCAAACCGCGAGCCTATTGAGCAGCACCCACTCGACGCTCGCGAGAAGTCTGATGGAGGGACCTAGGATGACGGCCGAACAGTTGAAGCGTACCGACATTATACACAATTACATAATGCGAGGGGAGGCGAGTCCGAGGTCACCGCCGGCCGTCTCGCCATCGCCAGCGGAACAGTGCGCCTCGACGACGACCGTAACCACGCGCTCCTCGCAAGGATCTCAGGGTCTGTTGCAATGCGCCACCTCCAGTTACTCGAGCACCTCCTCCTCCTCCTCCTCAAGGTGGCCGGCCACCTCGGTCATAACGACGACCACCG